>QVOB01027500.1:0-42059 GCA_014839585.1 Pseudomyrmex concolor | reverse complement strand
ATTTGCAATGGATTTTATTCGCGAATCCACGTTGAGAAAAACTCAAATGTTAGTAAACAAGCAGAACAAGTTGTCATAAATAGTAAATAGCAATTATTAATTAACGTTAAATAAATTTATACATGTAATTTATATGTGTGCATATATAAATTAGTTATATCTCTTTGCAAATATTTCTATAAATACGTACCTAATTAAATAAATTTCACATAAATGTAGTTTCTTCCGTTTGAGCAAAGTTCACAATGTTACACTTTGACTCGCAGCTTTCTAATCTGTTCACACTAACTATCCTTGAACAGAGTTTACTTGCAAAAGAAAATGAAAAACGCCACATTTTACTGCATGTTTGCACAGATAGTAATATAATATTATGCGTTCCACAGTATCGCGCGGAGAAAACACAATGTTGTAACGTTACATAACTGACGTCGTACGCAGACTTTTGACACGTATAAAAAAAAAAAAAGTGTTGACAGCGTATAAATAAGAAAAAATTGCGTGCAGCAAGAAATGAAAGCGTATTTATTTTTTCCTCGAGTTTTTCGCTCATCTTTTTTTTTCTTCGAAACTTTATTTTTCACGGAACGTACATATATTTTTCAGATAAGACTCCCTCGTCATCTCTTCGCGCTAAACATACTTTTCAAATTTTAACCTCGGCAACGTGCAAATATATGCGCGTCGTGCTCGCGTGTGAGTGTGTATCGTGATTGTTGACCAATCGTCCAAGCACTAACTGACCCGCTTCGACCCGTGAAATGCGCGATAATCGCTTGCCTATCTGATGTGATGCTTTAACGCATCCGGAGTACATTACGCGACAACCGAATTAGACGCCACTCGAACGATTATCACCTTCGCATACCGTTCGTCATTTTTTTTACACGGATACAACTCGAATACATTGACTTATTAATTATATACTGACGAAGACATCGTGTTCCGTATCGATAATAACAATATAGTTAAGTAACCTGGCGTTTTACATAATAATTATTGCCATCGATCACCTCTCGTCAAAATATGAACGTGGTATTTAAAGTCTCGTGATAATCTCATATTAATTCGCCTGTGATCGGGTCCGCTTTTCGCAAACAAAAAGCAAGAACAAAAAAAAAAAAAAAATCGAATTGATTCTTGTTTTCTTGAATCATTTCTGAAGGCGACCGACGGAATACATGACGCAACGTCCGACGAAAGTCATGATTAATTGAGGACCGATGCGTCTTGCGGTTCGGTCCAGCCTTCCTGTTCCTTTTTCGGAACACGGGACACCCCGCGCCGCCGGGCCATTTGCGAATGCGCCGCACGCATCGGAGAGCTGCGCCGAACGCAAATGGCATATGAGCTCAGAGGCCTCTGTTCACGCGTGCACGCATGTACGCGGATGCTGGCCGGCCGCGGAATATAATAGCGGTAATACGATGGAACTGGGGCAGTCTTGCTTTGACGCGCGTCTTAGGAGCTTCTTCCACACCTGCTGCTGCGAGAAGAGGCAGCGAGAGGCCTCCTCTCCCGCGAAGCGCGTACGTCTCTCCTCGCTACGTGCGAGTTTCGCTGATACTCCGTTCACGGATTACTCTCGAGGTTAGTGTTCACGTTAAGTGAACAAATGAAAGTATACGTACGCGGTTCCCGGTTACAGTAAGTAGGTCTTACGCGGGAGAGTTTCCCGTTTCTCTCGCGCCTGAAGCGTTACCCGAGTGTTCGATTAGTGCTTTATCGGAGTGTGTTTCGAACGAAACAAAGTTCCGCGGGAATCACGTTAGATATTGCTCTCGTCACTTGTATCTTTTGTTTGTAGATAACTTACTTATTTGCTGTTTTATACAATAGATATGTTTTGTTTGTAGATATTTGCCGATATTTTATTTGTCAACGAAGTAATATTTTGTTTTTGGTAGGTGATTGTTTTCATGAGTTTTTATTAATTCATTTTGTTTCTCTCTATACGCCGAATGATATCTGATGAGAAAACATTGAAGAACAAAAACTCTCATTTTCGCGAAGCACATTGGTTTTGGAAGTGACGATCGTTATCAAGCCGGACGATCTGCGCGAAAGTGATTCTAATTAACACTGACGGCGCACTCGTCCTAATGGATTAATTCCCAGCTCTCTAATGGACTATAAACTGTATACACCGAATATGTGTGTGTGTATCATCGATTTGCACTCTACTCGCATGACATTGCTGCGAGAACTAGAAAGCAACGGTCTATTAAGGAGCAAAATGTACTTTTCCGCCATTCTTATACGCCGTCCATTTGTTCGATGAGGACCATCTAGACTGCGCTACACCGTATTGTATTTTTAGACAACTCGATATATAAAGCTTGCTTTTCTATCAAATATTTATATTATTTTTTTATTACTTCCGAGTATATATATATATATATATATATATATATATATATATATATAAACATTTGCAAACCAGCTTGGTAAGTTGTGGTAGATTGAAATTTTCATTCATAGATTTATCGATTTGCATTGCAGACACATGAAGCATGCGCATTTTTTGCGATACCATCTGTCTGAAAAAAAATGAATATTTATGCGTATTCTCTTTTTTTGCACGATATATTTTAATATTCTAATTAATTTCATGAACATAACTATCATTTACAATGTCATGTTGTGATTGCGTCGCGAAGATACCCGACGCATCTGATTGATCGAATGTATAATTAATACGTGTCCGTATTTTATACATTGGCGTCGAAACCGTCATATATTCGCGAAAAATATGATTCCATTACATTCCGAAAATAATACTAATGAAGATTTTTTCTGGCTGGCATTTAATATTGTCGCTAAATTGAGTTTCTTTTAATATATTGATTTTAATTCGATATTTTTCTCATAAATCTATAGCATATAGTTTTGCGCATAACAAATTAAAAAACAAGTTAAAAAATTCCAATTTGTGGTAAATCCAAGATAAAAATATGTATATTGAATATTGATATTGATAATACTACTAAATTAACAGATATGAATTGTTGTTAGAAAGATAGAGAATTCTACTATTATTATATAATATTATTATTAGATAATAATAATTGTTAGAAACAGAGAGAAGGATTCTATTATTGTTAAAGAGAGAGATATTATGATTAGATTTGCACACATTATTCGTTTCTATTGTTATTAGGTTTATATACATATCCGCGACGCTACTTGGAAGTTTTCCTGAACGATTACTTACGGTAAATACGATAGCAACGAAACCTTGGATTCGATATTCTGGCTTCTCTCTATAGGTACATTGAATGGTAGTCTCGTTACGTAACGACACACGGCACGACTCTCACAGTTCGTGGACTTGCGCGTCTTATCGTCTGATGTCATAGTTACAATTTCACAATGACCGTTCACAAGTCTGGTTGCGACGCGTAGTCTAGTGCGGTATATTCGCTCGTCTTATCGCGACTTACGTAACTTTCCGTATTCAAATCTGTTTATAACAATATCAGATTTATTAAAAATATTATATGTACACATATATATTAAAAAATTCTAATATTGTATATTTTTAATCTTAGCTCAAAGTAATCATCATCATTTGACATTTTTGAAGACTCTTTCACTTATCTTTTTTTCGTAATCTGTATATTTCATATACATTTCTAAATACTTATCAAATGACATATATAATATAAATAGCGAAAACTGTTTTCAATGATTGAAAGACTCTCAAAAAAAAGATTGCATATTGATTTACTTACATGGCGATAAATATCGAAATGCGCATAGTGACTTGAACGAAAATTACACTTGAGAGCCTCTGCCCAGTATTTAGTCTGCGGGATGATAATTACCGACAACGTAATTGCCGCGACTCGGAGAGAGAGAGAGAGAGAGAGAGAGAGATACCGTGAACGTCGCGACGCGGTCTGCACTTCGGCGCGCTAATCCCATGCATGAATAATTCAATGTGATCAGAATTGCCAATATAATATTGTAATAGAACGCGGTATTTAGATCTTGTTCGCCTTAATATCCTTATTATTTATTGTTGGTTATTAATAACAATAGAGAAACCGCGTTCGTGTTTATTACATCTACTACGTTACGCGATATTGCTGCCATTAATATCGCCACTTTTGGTCGGCATTATTTATCATGATCGTTTTATTATGTATGAGATTCAAAATAGTTATTATATTTAATTATTTTATGCTTTGTACGTGCAATCTTACATTGTCAATCTAGTTCTTTCTTTCAAATAAACGCTGTAGTTAAACATCGTTCAGGAGAATTATGCGAGAAAAATTTCTCCGTCGGCCATTCTCTCTTATTTCGTAATCTCGCGAGTGCGTATTTTCTTTCGCTCGGTTAAATTACTTCCAAGTACGAATATTAGGCATGGCCATAAAAAAAAGAAACTATTACCACTACATTCTTTGTCTATAAATCTCTTCGGCACAAAAAGTCAATAAGATACGCTTGGTCATTCGAACAACCTGACTTGATTCGGCTAAACCAAGGAGTTGGTTGTGTGATACGCCGCTGAAAGTTTGAAAGTTGGTCAGGTCGATTTCCATGCATATAAATAAATACGCGCGCTCGGCGACTGATAATCAAGCCGGTATCGGCGACGATGCGCCGAAAGGAATAATCGATGTCGGAGCGATTGACGCGGTCGCTAATTCATTGAGAAAGATTTAACCGCGGACCGTACACATAAGAAGCACGTTAATGCGATACAAGACCGCGGGAATTAATGAGTATGTAAATGTGTTCAGGACGAAAAAGGTTCGTCGAATGGAGTAGATGTGTAGCGCGATGCTGTTACCACCATCACAAAACAGTGTCAAGCAAAAGGACGAGATGGAGGTTCTCAAAAAAATGTTGATATTGTTTTTCTAAATAATATTATTAATATATTCGAAATATATTTATGGTTTTTATCAATAATGTTCTTGACTTTCTATCGCGTATACTTGATCAAAAACAAGTAACATAAAATCAAATTAAAAAAGTACTGAAAACTTTCACAGAGAGACACATATTTCATGTTTAAAAGTTCTAGACAGATTGATACAAATTTAAATAACTTATAAATTTAAATTTTATAAATTTAACATATTATGTTAAATTAATAATATAAAAGTATAATAAATTACAATAATTTTTTATTTTCTCTCTAGAATTTTTACCTCAGAATTGCTATCTCTGCACTTTGTGAATTACGTCAATTATCCAAAATGTTTATTAGCGAGTTAGACCCGCTTGTGAGTTGAGTCAAGAAAATCGATGCGACATACATTAGGTGAATACCTAACTCGTAACTTTCGGCGGTGAAGGACGCTATTCTTTCCGATTTGATCGTATTATCGTTTGACAGGGCCGAAACCGTGTTCGCTCCGCGGAGCACATCACAATGGCGCGCCGTGTGTCGCGGACGGTGTCTCGAAATGCGAGGGACGAGATTAAAAGGAACATCATTGTTCGCAAACAATTCGGAGCCGTAAACGCGCGGCTACCGCGCAGGAAAAGAGGGATATTTTCCAAGCGTTTTGAAGCGTCCATGTTTAATTCCACAAACGTGCCCGGCTGAATTCTCTCTGCGATCCATTCAACGACGGAATTCCACGCTTGACGCTTAAAGCGACGAACCCGGTCCGAGATTGTCCATAAATCTCGTAGAAAACGTGCGGGGATTTATATACGCGCGAACGAGAGTGAATGATGCCGAAAGACGCTTGTGAACGTTTATGTACTTCTCGCGGGAAAACACGAGTTCTCACGATTAAAACGAGTAATAAAAATCGCGAGTGTATCGCTTGACTTTCGAGCGTGATTGGCATTAAATTCTTCTGATTTCTTAATAATGAAATCGCTGCAAGAGAGAGAAAGAGAGACGATCAATCTGGCGATCGTAAATATTTCGGTACTAACGCGACGTCGTTATTCTCTGGTTTACGATTTCTGCCAAAACACGCGTAAATCATCGGCGCTTGAGCTGCTTGAGGGCGGCCGAAGGTTGTAATTTTATTTTAATAACTCGCGAGGAATCTATAATTATGTTTACACGGAGAAATCGCGCGAGCGAAAAGCCTCGTTGTGCGGTCGATATTGTTGCCGCTGACAGGAATAACAAATGTATCTTACTTGATCACGAGAGTGCTAGCGAAAATATAATTTTAGATAGCACGATAATAAATAACATCATCGTTGCTTCGGCAGTACACACGGTTATCCTGTCATCGTGCATCTTTGCCGTAATTTTTTTTTCTTTTTTTTATGTAGGAAGAAAATGTTAATTGAACAGGTTTCGCTATAAATGTATTTGTAGACCTTGTCTAGATGAACATATCGCGCGTTACCTTAATTAACGGTTTTAGTATCAGTGGGAACTAAATGTCATTTAGTGCATTTTTCTTCGCAAAACTGTTTTCTATCAATTGTCGGTATATTTAAATGCAAATAAACACAGTAAATTGTCTTTTTATACGTGTAAACATTTTCAATCGCTGTCGGTATTAAATTTTTTTAGCTTGAAAAACTCAACAGGGGCTTATGTGTGAAGAAATAAATTTGCTATTTCCGCAAGATTATTTATTCATATTTAATATCGCTTATGTATCGCGAATGCACGCATTGCGATGCAATATTCTGCCGAGAGAAAGTTGTCCAAGGTGCAACGTTCTTCACGTTGCAGCATGCTGAGTCTAGACCTGCTGTATATCCGATACGCTAATGACGCAATAATGAGATGTTGGTTTCAAGTTTAGCCGAATCGGCAAGTTGAGCGGAACAGTTGGTTATTTTTGAATGGCAAAGTTCAGATTTTGAGGAACCTGTTACGATTGTCTCCGCGAAGCACGAGTTTTAATATTTCCCGTCATCAGGTAATTAGAGCAACGTCACTAACGAAGACTAATACTTCCTCTGTGTGGTTTGACCGCAACGTAATAATAAATGAAGAATAGACCGCGAATTCTCGCGAACTACATTTTCTTGAATTCGCTCGTAAAATATTTTGTTTGCTTCCGAACTAGTCCTGAAAGTTTGGTATTAAAACATTAACACCTAGCGTAAAATTTTGTGTTAATGTATAATTCTACTCGCGACCGTGTAGAGCTTCTCATACTTAAATTATCATAAATATGTATGTAACACGCACACTTATGCGGCTCGACATTCGCTTATACGCGCGTGCAACGCGTCTCTCCACCTATATAATCTCATTCGGAGTTTAAGGTTAATTGGTGCGGCTCACTCACTTGTTTATAATCTGAAGATTGCAAATCCTTGCCCGCGACGGGCACAGGCATTATGGATCGTAAATTACATTTCAAATTACATTATACAATCTGCCGGATTGCAACATTATATATACTTTTACTCGCCGCATATTCGTAAAGTAATTATCGCCTCACTTACGGCGAAATCAACAGCCGTTCGTGATACTGCGAAGATCGATTTAATCGATTAGTCAAAGAGAAGAATATCGAAAGTGTAATACATAACTTGCACTTCGATAAGTCATTACGAATTCTGTGCGAGTACGAAAAAAAACTATTGAACACGCATTATTCTCTCGATTAAAACTTTTTAACCGTTTTTTTAAATCTATCCTTTAAATCGTGTAACTTTTCATTAAACGAAGTTGCTTCACTTGACCGACAAAAAATTAATTATATAAACAACAACTTATATTAAAGACTTTTGAAATTTTTGATTTGTAAATCAACATTTGTTTCTCCAGTTCTGTGTCTGCGAGGAGACACACGCGCTAGTAAAAAAACGTGCAGCGCGCTCGACATTCATTCGCCACGGGATTTTGCGAACGACTTTGCTCGCCAAGTTAAACCGGCGCATGGCGCGTGTAATCACGCGTGCGATTACGATGTTCACCCGCCACCATCGTTGCGGCTTCGCTCATGGGGGTCACGAAGTGAATCGTGAAGCGCGTGACGAATCACGCGGCACCGTGTCATCGTCATTGCGATGCGTCACTAGCCGTGGAACCACCCGGCCAGACGTATGTGTCTGTGGTATTAAATGGAAATAAAAGTAATGCGAATGTATGTATACGGCGGCATCGGCGCTGCGTGTGACATCAGCCCCTCAATCAATCCGTTTTGCATGATGATGCATGAAGCACATTCGGCGAATGTTCGCGCGCGAGGACACTCGTCTGGGTGTGGACGGCGGCGAGTGTTGCCCATATAAATCCTTGCGTCAGCAAACTTCGATTATCCGAATGGTTCAACGGTACCTTTTCGATTATATCTCGTTTCGTCGAGCGTCTCATTTGGGAAAACAGCTTCGTCTTGTGGATGAATAAATATCTACATGACTGTCACTCTCTGTCAGTTTGTAAAGCTGCATTATACATACAAGAGGCAATTTATTTCTTTATTTATTGTTACAATGGAATTCCAGAAAAAAATTGATACAATACTACACACGACTTCGTGTCATTTGCGTGTCATAGAAAAAAGATTAGGAAAATAGCAATATTAGTAATAAGTCTTGTCTATCGTTGTTGTTCTCGCATAATTTTTTTTTCTCAGAACCCGCATCGGAAACGATGAACATCTTTATCTTTCAAACGAGAGATTGTCCCAAGCTTGTCCCAAACAATCAGTTGATCAGAATGAGACGACTATCGAATGATCCTATGCAAATATTGCGGTGGAAAGGTCACGTTTTATTTTCCCTCGGGCGATCAGTGTGCTCGAAATAACGATGATATTTGCGAGCTCAGACGAGCTCGATCGATCGAAACTTTCTACAGCATTCGTATTCCAGGCTTTTGCAATTTATCATCACAAAAAAGCACGAGTAAGTTTCTCACTCTTATTCGATTACTCTTATTGCTTTTATTTTCTTCGCTTGAATTTTTTTCTTTTGCGCAAAAAGTTGTTGGACTTAAACGCGATCAATTTGCCTTGTCGTTTCGCTCTCGCGATATTTAATCGCGATCGATCAATTTTCCTGCGGGCAAATGTTCGATATTTTCCCGGTAGTAATAATCGAGCAAGAGTCGAGAAAATAAATTCGCATAAACGCACGTCAAAGTACGATGATTACCAGGTGTGTACACCTACGACGTTTTGCGCGTCGCTCGCGTATCCACGTGTGTGCACAGAGCGTATCAAAAGTCATGCATTTTCTACGGATCACAAATCAGAAGAAAATTTCATTTTCGAGATAATCTTAATATATCGCGACGCGTATTATCCACATAAGTAGTAATTTCTTTCATATATCTTTTTTTTTTTTTATTTTCGTCTTGTAATAGAGTCTGTTGAAGGTGCCATGTTGAAGGCGAACGCTGTAAAGACGATACTGATTCCAACATGATATATCGTTATGGTCTCGCAACAACGTATACCGGTATATTCACGGTGTACGTCTACCGTAACAATAACTGCGTCTGCCTGTCTCTTTACGATATATCATCACTGCAGATCTCGCGGAGATTTGCTCGGAGAGAGATGAGAGGAACACAAAGGTTTCATGCAAATTGGATCGTCGTGAAAAAAATCGAGACCCCATTGACGTCGTAAACTTGCGGAACTCTGAGTGATAAAGCGGTATCCAACAGATTCGTGCATTTCGATGTTTACGACGAGAGATTGTTGCGCGGAATATTATTATTATATTCACCAAAAAGTACGATCACTGTTTTGCGTCCCGCGTTCAGTTTAAAGTTTTATCGTATTTTGAGCTAGTGTCACTCTGACAAGTATTTCCGTCGTTGTGGGCGGTTATTTCATCGGAAATTCGCTTCCTCGAGCGCTGTGCGCAACAAGAGAGAGAGAGAGAGAGAGAGAGACAAAAAGTAAAAAGAAACATTTATACATTGTTTTTATTTGCGTAACTTGTGTTTATTAAAACGTTTATATTAGGTGAAGTAAAAAGTTCTGAGCGTTTTCCGCTAAAGATATCTAGCGGAAAACGCTCAGTACTTTTTACTTCACCTAATATTATATTAAAACGTTTTATGTTTTTATTTTATATATATCGCAAGTGTTTCTCAACGTTCGTTAATTTACGAAACAGAAAGAAGAGTCAGCGGGCGTTAATTAAGTAATAAATTTTAATTAATACATTCAGGAATTCCTGATGTTTGCGATAAGCAATATAGACATATCTTAAATATTGCAATCCACGGTCGAGCCATTGCACATGTATGTTTATTTTGACTTTAAAGAA
This sequence comes from Pseudomyrmex concolor, assembly GCA_014839585.1. NCBI lineage: Eukaryota > Metazoa > Arthropoda > Insecta > Hymenoptera > Formicidae > Pseudomyrmex > Pseudomyrmex concolor. The sequence continues at coordinate 31,877 of QVOB01027500.1, read as the reverse complement.
CTCATTAATATAAGTCATTATTTATTATATTTGGCGCAAAGAGAGTGTTTTTAGATCGTGTTCGACTTTGGATGCCGTTTTGCAGCTATGTTGAGAGAGAGAGAGAGAGAGACATCATCTTTTTTTCTCTTGTTTCGTAAATATGGAGTATCGGATTCCAATCAGGCGCTATCAAGATAATATTCAATGATCCAATCAATGTTTTATCATAATATTTGCGCGACATTTAATATTTCTGATCCAAGTTTGTAATGAAAACATGTACGTTGTTATTTATCAGAACGATCTTTATCTTTAACTTGATTATTGCATATTGCAATCTGTGTTCGCAACAATGAATGAAAACGCCACATCCACAGTTGTTTGTTTATTATTAATACCGTCCACAAATTAAACAAAAACTTGTGTGCATAATATCGTAACCATGTTATGTACAAGAATATTTAATAATTGAGTGCAGCGACATTATTGATTGATTGACCTTAAAATACTACGCGCAAGTAAGCACATACAAAAGCAAGAAATTTAGTTATAATCATCGATGTAAATCATTACATATGATTAGATGAAGATCATACTTTTTTGTAGAAAAGAAATAACAAGCTAATTCTCTATATAAAAGAAAATTGTATCTATAGATAAAAATAATCTGGTTTTTTTCTAAATAGGAGATAAAAAACAAAAAGATTAAAAAATATTTTTATTTAAGTAAACCATGGTGTCATTTATACGATATAAATTAATTAAGAAATATTATACTTTCTACTCTTCTCATTCCTCTTTTATATAAATATGAAATATTTTTCATCCCTCTTAAAGTACTTTCTGAAGTAAATGTCATAATACGACTATCAAGCATTGCATATAACGACAGGTGACAAGTTGCTTGAATAACTTGAATACCTGTAACCGGATTTCGCGGATAAACGGATTTTCCGCATAGATGGCAGTTTATTGCGTCGTGTTGCACGCGTTCTGTGCATCTCACAGGTGATTAAATTATATTATGTCACTTTGATACCGCTATTTGATACTTTTAAAGATGCGCTTTGCAGAAGTATACGCCACGAAGCATTTCAAACATTCGATATACGAGCATTATAAAGGATAAAGTAGGAACTATGCGAACGTTTGCTCGTTATTGCGTGACATGAAATTAAATCAGTTTTTAATTTTTCTTTTTATCAGATGTCACAATTACTTCTATGGACGCACTTCCTGCTGCTGACGGTACTGTTAGCACCGGTTCAGAGGGTTGCAGCGTGCAGCTGTATGCCAGTGCACCCACAAAGCAAATTTTGTCACTCGGACTTTGGTATAAAAATTGTTTGTAATTGTTTGTACATTTCTTTTCTCTCCATATCGTAATTATGTAGTCGTAAAACTTTAAGATATATGTTTGTTACTTTTTACCTTGCAAAGTTTTTATGTTAATTATTGAACAAATATACCGCAATATATCGATGCAATAACGTTTTTATGAATGAATATCGTGTATGAATATTCGGCGCCGTATAATGATTTTAATCGCCACGACAGAAAGCTTTTAGACATCAATAGCTAATTTTTTTTCATAATTTTTATGTAAAATATGTGATCGTTGATGCGCTAAATAAACAGCGACATCCACTTTTTGGCTTTCTTAAAAGCCGACGTCCACGATTAACGACGTTCTTTTGTCGCAGTCGCCGTGGTTAGAGTGAAGAACATTACCACCAAGCACTCTGTGGGCGACTATGAGATCGCTTACAAGGTCAAGATAAACAGGGTCTTCAAGGTGCGTATTATGCGCCGCGAGAGAGACGTGACGCGCGGCGCGAAGAAGAGGCGCGTTTGTCGCATCGCGCTCTCATCGCTAAATGTAATCTAGGTTTTAACCATACGCTTCTTCTTTACTTCACAGTCCAGCCCAAAGGCCGACGTGGCTCTGATGCAGAACCTTTTATGGACCCCGTCCTCGGACGCGCTGTGCGGCGTGACACTAAAAGTCGGCGAGACTTACGTCGTCAACGGAAGAATCTTCTCGGGAAAGCCGTTCATATCAATTTGCGGACTATCGATAAAATGGGCCGAAACGACCAGCAGGCAACGTAAAGGACTGAGACAGCTTTATCAGCAGGGTTGCGGGTGTAACGTAAGTGTTGAATTTTCATAGTTAAAGATAAGTCACACAAATTAAATTTGTTACTTTTTCATTAATTTCTTAAGATCGCAAGAATATCGTATTGAAAAATATTGCAAAATTTTTTTAACAATTTAGTATCTGTCAAATCACACGTGAAGAGACAAAACTTCGAAATTGTGTAAAAATTATTTCTATTGCAGTTTTTCGAAATATTATTTTTTCGTTTATACGATACGTACATTACGAAATGTTTTTTCTACAGAAACATTGAAAAAAAAAAAAAACAAATTAATCATGTTTCAAAATATTAACCAATTGCAAATTAGAGAGAGATTCGTGAATCGTATGTAAAATTAATTATTTTTTCAATCGCCTCTCGCGAACTCGATGCAACTCAGATTAACGCGATAAATTCCACGACGTCACGTAAATTTTGGCTGATTTCGTACAATCGAGCGCGTGTTTCTAAAATATTCAGAGCACTATAAATACACAAGCGCGAGCAAAGAATTGCACACGCGTGCATGTTTGCGCATTTATTCAATCGCCGACGATTTCTGCGAGGCCGCGGAGTTTACGCGCGAGATGAGAATATGAAATTGCGCGAGGAAAAGAGAGAGAGAGAGAGAGAGAGGGGAAGGATGCAAAAAATGGCCTGGTTTTTGTACCGTAGATTCTTTATACACATTGGAGGCGCAAGGGAGCCGTGCTGGAATCCAGTGGCGGAAAGCGTTGCCTGTGGGAGAGCATACCAGGTCCTCAGGTTTGCCAAGAAAAATACGGCGTGTGTACGACGGATAACACGGGCGGCTGCTCCTGGGCACCATCGGTTCCGTACAAAAATTGCATCAAGGAATATCAGCGTCAACGCGATCAGCAGAGGTTGCGGGAACCGTAATTGACATTTTCGTATCGGGTTTGCGCGTTCACGTTCTCGCAACTTTTATAGAAAGCAACGAAATAATCTATCAAGTCGCACAATGTAGCGTGTCTGGTAATCGATCGAATAAATCGACGATAACTAAGAGGCAAAGTGGTACGATAATAGTTTGATGAAACGGCATAGTTTTTTGCAATATTAAGAATGCAAGAGGCTCAAATCACATATTATACACGTGTTCGAATGTAAAAGAATTTACTGACAATTTTTCGCAACAAAATTATTCGTTACCTATTTGTTGATTTTTAAAATCATTTACGCCTTGTTATACATGTAACAAAACATGCCAGGTTTTTAATTTTCGAAATAATAAAACGATGGTTTATTTTTAACTTAATTCGCAACGCTTTACTTCTAAGAGACCGCAATTATGCGCATTGACAATCAGTGGCGATGACGACTTGACTCTCATAGTACGTTTTCTTTTACAATAAAGTTTGATGAAGTATAAAACAGAGAAACGATGATTGTGAAAAATCGAAAACAATAGTTGTAATTATATATATTTTAGTTAAGATGTGAAATCTTTTATTATATGTTAAATTATTTGTAACTTAGGCTCTCGATAGCAACAACGTTGGTTAATTTAATTTTATCCAGCAGTTTTTTTTACTGGCTTAACATCAACCATACACACAACCATAAAACAGGGAAAGTGTTGGTCAATATTGGTAAATCTAATACTCTTACCATTAACCGACTACTGTTTATTATTTGATTATCATTAACGAGGTATAAGCTCCGTAGTGTTAGAAATTTTCGAAACACGTGGATACCCGATATGCGTTCCGTTGCTGAAACAGATACGAGCGACCTACTTTTCATGGCTATATATATACTCTTAACATGTGTTGTATATATTATATTGTTAATGTACATTGTGTGTCCTTAAATTATTCCAGCTATCATTTCGTTGTACGTAGGTTTAGGACATCGTTACAACTTTATACAGTAGTGTCTATTACGTTTCGTAAACATTTTATGTATATCGTCTCCTTAGATATAAAGTATATAGCTGCGTATATTCGTTATACATTCAAATGATTATTCATAATCAGCGCGCTATTTACCGTGAAATTAGAGAATGAATATTTAAATCCGTAGCTTCATATAAATAAAGATACAAGCTCTTTTGACGCTTCATTATGCGTAAGCACAAACGTTATTCGAGTTTACTTCAATTATTTTAATATGCAACAGCAGTGTTTTCTTTTTTTTTTTTGATAAATAAAAAGTAGCCTAAGAAACTCGAAATTTAGTACAAAAGTAATAGAGGATAGTAATATCATTATATCGAGCAATTTTATTTTGCATATTTGTTTGAAGCAAACTTTGTTTCTATGTTGTAGTTTAGTTTGTTTTTTTTAAATGTGGTAATTTTGAAAGTGCGTTATACATGCAGAATGAAAAACAGATATATTTTTACGGACATGTGTGCTTCGTGTATAATGCATACACGTTGGTACGATATTTTGCAGACGCGTGTTGCTTGCCGGGTCAGTAAACTGGCGATGCTTGTTTAAAAACGTATGAAGAAAATAAATGTTGAAAATAAATAAAAAATAAACACAGACAATACGTATTTGCCGATCGATTTCTACTCACCATTTCGCGATGATAAGGATAATAAGTCTGTTCGATCAGAGGGAAGTTGTCTTTGCCCAAACGACGTTGTAAACCCAGCAGGTGCGCAAATACCCAAGGTTTATCCTATTTTATGGAAACACGTAACGTTCGATTATATCGAACAATTCAATCATGTACTGTGTACATGATAAGTACATGTGTATCATGAAATGAATTGGAAAGATATCGCGTTTCATTACATTTAAATCTCCGTCTGACTCTGTTCAAATATAAGATCCTTGTAATTCAAATATAGAGATTAAATTCACTTCTGCAAGCTTTTTTAACATAAGATATATGCGAGATACAACATTTTACAGTATTTTGTTTAGTAAAAAGTTTGATTTATTTATAAATGGCGAAGTATATCACAATATGTGTTACCTGAAAGTTATAAATTGCTGTGAGATTGTTAACACTGGGTACACCACCGTACATCAGACCGAGAAGAAGGTTCTTGTAATCTTCTCCGGCATCCCGAAGATTTTGACGTATCAATACAAAATCAGGCTTGAAGGATCTAAGTAACAAGCAACAACAGACGCTGCATATTTTTAATGTATCGCGCTTCCGCAATACGTTAATCTAATATTTGAATCAAATGCGTATTTTTTAATCTCAGGTCTTATTATTTTATTTAAAAGCACACGGTATACGAGTTTTTAGTTTTCGATTTATTTCGTTTAAATTGATATTTTTTTGAAACAGAATAAATCAGTTTATTCCTAATTTGCGGTAGCAAAATGTAGCAGTTGTTTTCTTTCTTTACAATTAATACGAAAATAAATTTCTCACCGAATGACTTTGGTCCCGTTACGATAGACAGCCATGGACACAACAGTTCCCGTCTCACTCGCCGTGAGGGACAGTTCACGAAATTCCGCCTGCTCCACGCGGATCTCATAATCGCCGTGCAACCTACGTCCCCGAAAGTATTTGCTCCAGTCAGTGTTCTGGTCGTCGATCACCAGCAGAGTGAAGCATCGGTCTTTACTGTATGACGGACCTCTGGTCGCGCCAGATACCGCCGCTCCCAGAATAGAAGCGCCCTACATGTCATTTTCAACTGTCAGATACCACATTTTCCTCTTATCGTCCGACATTAATAACTCGCTAGAGAATATATATTGATCTCAGTGTAGCAAATTTGTTCTTTTTTTTTTTTTACGAAAAATACATGTGCGCAATGTCGGGGATTGTTTTAAAAATTAAATGTCCAAATTTGAAGTGTAAATCATCAAATGTCACGACAGCGCGATTTTATCAAGCTGTAGTTTACCGAAGCTCTTATTTTATTCGTTCTAGTGATTGAATTTCTGTTCAATCACTTCAAGAGGAAAAGGTCACCAAGTGCAAATAAAGAAAGTAAACAGCGTTTGTACACTTATTGCACAACTTGCCTGGTCGCGAGCGGCGCCCGTCAAGCTCTGTACCCGCTGGAGCAAACTCTCTCGTGTTTTCGCCGGCGAAGATGGTGCGCTGGTGGTCCGTGAGCCGGGTCTCAGGTTGAGACTGAGGTCTCCGCCAATGGGTTGAGGCGGTCCCTGAGGTGGGTTGCCCGGGATCGGCGGTTGGGCTGGCGGTTGCATCGGTCCCGGTTGGGACTGCAAGGGTCGGTCCGGCACCGCTTGATACGGCTGAGACGAGTCCTGTCGGCCCACGGTGGCCAGCCCAGGATCCGCATTCGGCTCATCGTCGAGCTCTGAGCTGAGGTCCCCTGACGAGAACCTGGAAGACAAGCTAACGTGGTCGTCGTGACAATGACAATCGGTCGGGAGGCCGCGCATTGACGCTGTCGTGTCTGACTTGCGTTTAAATGCACATCGATCACAACCATTTGGAGTTGATGAAATGAGAAGAGCATGGAGATGACGTCGACGATGACACTCGGACGGCCGCTAATCGGCCGACGTTACATGCGTGACGGACGTTTAATGTCTATTTCAAGTTGCGAGGCTGCGATTAACGGCGCACTAGCTCAAAGTAAACGTTTTTGCTTCTTTCATCTATACAAGACGGGACCTATTTTTTTTTTTTTTTTCCATTCAAGTGATTTATTTCGCGTTGTAAAAACAAGCACCGAGGCGCAAACAATGCGAGGTATCCACACGAAGCGACGTCGTTGCGCATTTACGTCATTAACACACATACACACACACGCACACACAAACACACATCTCAAGTGTCCGTGTGGTTATTCGTCATAAGTAAAAGCAGAAGAGATGAAAGACGTGATATCGCGTTGCGGGGTGGGAGGCTGTGTTATGCTAACGTTGCCATGTGTAAAGCAACATTAGCGCGATGGCTTGATATCGTGGCGTGCGTCCAGGCTGCTGCATTCGGGGCCAATGCTGGAAGCGGTATTTTTAACGAGCCACATGCACACATCCAGACTTGTGTGTTGAGCAGCACGAAAAACTGAGAATTATTAATAACGACATCAGGATACCTGTGCGTGTTTGGACATTGTTGACACATTTTAGCACGACGCAGTTTAGTTTCGGTTAAAGCAGAGGTTCCCAATATTATCCTCACTACACGATTTTTTCCGATATTCAAATAAAAACTGCTCTTATTGCTCTCGATGTATTAACGGCACTTTAAAATATTATAGAGTATAAAATGTTTGCCGGGGTTTTTTTGTATTTATAGACGAGAGTCTCTTTATATATAAAATAAACTTTACTTACGTATTAAATAAAAATACGAGAAGCACAAAGAAAATATGTACACATAAAAATATACAAATTTATTATTTTATAATAGGTTTTTACATTCTCTATAACAGTTTCGAAGGAGGAATTTAATCTTTCGAAATTTATAAAACAGTACACGTAAAATTATACAATGTCACGTTCATTTACTATGTTTTTTGCTGTAAACAGAGATCTTTTTTTTTTGTATTTATAGCAAGAAAATCTTAGCTCCCCACGCAAATATATTATTTTCAATTCTCTTCTTTAAATGTCTCGCGCATATCTCACTTGACATTATCGCTTCACACCCGTCGGACTGCGAACCCTCGTCTCGAGTTTCAGTGACTGTCCCAATTTCCAACGCCATAACTTTGACACGATGTGTCGGCGTTTGTGTAACGGCCGACTCAGGTAAGCGCCTGTGTTCGGTTAATTGGGCACGAGAATCTATTTTTCCATCACGGTCGCATTATGGGAGCTCCATGGAATATTGAGATATCGCGTTCAACGTTTTAACGGCCCGATCATTATCACGCACAGACGATGGTGTGTGCGTAAATTGGCTCTATATAAAAGCCGCTTATAAAAGGATTCGGTCGATATGCCTCGTCGATGTGATACATGGTCTTTCATCAGATGCGTGTTTCAACAGCATATTTGTGTATTCGCTCTCTCGAAGTGAGATACCGCGGGCGTTTCAATCGAATTTTCAACACACGCGCGAGAGTTTAATTATAGAAATTCCTGAATTTCTCGCGTCTCCGATAACAGTATATTAATTCTGACTTTTATAAAAAGCGTGTTATGATACAACACAGATAACACGGTGAGAAAATCAAGCTATTCTTGCGCGACGTGTTGTACTGCTTATTTACGATAAAATTTAGCGACGAGAGAAAAAAACAGGAGATGAATTATCTAAATGATGTGTTTTTTTTTCTACACACATTTTTATGTGTGAAAACATCTGTTTTAAATATTCCGCGCTGTCTATTCCGCGTCGATCAGAAAAATCAGAAGCTTACAAAACAATCGATCATTATTTCATGCAGAGATTGTTCCACTGTTTCAAATTCGGGCTGACATTTTTAGTTGACATATAAAACATAACACTGTTCGATTTTGTTTTATAAAATGTTCGTATGAACATTTTGAAATATGAGATTTGTCCATTATGTGCATGTGTTAAAAAATTCGAGTTAAATTGCACGGAGAACTCAAGATGCGCGAAGTAAATGCTAGCCTTGCAATCCGGAAGCGACGTGATAGCGAATATAATACCAGCGACTCACCTCCGTTTCAGGTAGTTGACATTGGAGGTGAAGGATTGACGAAAGCTGGAGAATGAAATGTTGCCGGGTGATGGAGTACCACAGTACTTAGCGCAACCGCCGCGGCCGGTAATCTTGATGGTTACACCTGGCTCACTGCTGCGATAAAACTGTTCGCAGTTTTGTCGTTCACGCCGTTAGCAATTCGGAGGATGATCCTCCGTTCCAATCTCTCTTCTAACGTTGCGACGGTCGTGCGCTGCTGAAGACGCGATGTCGACGTCACACTGTGTGAGATGATGTCGTTCGTTGTAGGTCAATGGATCGTGTCGAATAGGATCTCGGATCGATGGAGCGGCTCCTCTGCTTGACGCGTCTCAGGATAAACTTCAACGTAAGGTAATCCAAAAGGAAAGGATGAAATAAGAGGAGGTGAGGAAGGAGAAAATAAACAATCCAAGTTGAAATCTGCAACAGGTAAAAAAAACAAGAGGGAATGCAAATATTGAAGCTCTGAGCAAGTTTCATTTTTTCAATTGCAAACCGTAATTAGAATGACGTCAATTGTATTGGAAATTCGAGTAGTATGTGTGTAATTACAGTATTGAGATGTGTACAATAAATTGAAACTAAATATTCTATGTTGTATTTTGAAGTATTAAATCTGTAAAATTCTCTTTGTTTTCTGCAAATAATTTATAAAAAATTTATTAAATCCAATATTAGAATATCCAAGAGATAAATTTTTCACAATTTTTTGCGCTTATTAAATAATATCTATTACATATTTATGTGTAATTTTAATTTTCTACATTTTATATTTACAAAAGCACACACACACAGTAATTGTTATCTTTATTTAATTGTTAGTAATTGTTATCTTTATTTAATTTTTTTACTTGAAAATATCCAATTTCTAATCTTGTCTCAAAAAATATTCTGACCCGCGTTCTTTATAACTCTAATTCAAAGAGCTTTGCTTTCGATTCTAGTGGCTTAAACGAAACGACGCGTTTGTGGCACGGAAGAACACACTTTTATTGCGACATCTCTCCGTAATTGGGTTTTTAAGCGTATTGGAAACTGTAAGTTGAGATCATAAAGCTGGTTCGTGCTTCAGTTATACTTTCTTTATATCGTACTTTGTACTGATTTGTTATTATATAGTATCGTGCGCCCGTTTAATATATAGAAGTTGCATAAAACTTCAACAAATATTTCTTTTTATCTAATAATTCGAAGTAAGCACTTCCCTGAGACAACTCTTATTTTATTAACTAATATTTGTAACTATATAATTTAAAAATTATTTTTAAAAAGAAATTCTTTTTAAAAGTTAATGAATTTACCATTTTCTCATACAATTTCTACCGCGGGCAATAAACTCAGTGAATCACATATTACGCCTCAAACAACAAAACACATATGATGTAACTGGTGTAATCAACGAGAACATAACGCTTTGTAAAATCGATACTCGGAGCGCGATTTTGTCTGGAAGTTTGCTGAAATGCTTTACACAGCATTTGCGCGCAGGATCTCGCTGCTGTATTTATTTACGTATTCCTGGAACATATACGCGGCATACACGCTATTTCTATGACTTGCCTGTCATATCGCCAGGTAGAATACCTTCCTTGAGGAACTCAAGGGATGTAATTCCACGCGCACACAGCCGGAAAAGCAACGTCGAAGGAAGAAGAATGATACGTTCGAACCGTATCTCGTATTTGTTTTTTTTTTCTTTTCTGGTGGGTTTCTCTGATAATAACGCTGCCTCTGTGGTTCGCGGAAGAGACGAACTTTTTCGCGTGTTGTAATCTTTCCAACATTCAACTACTTTGGAACATCGCCCGAAGGGGAAAACTTCGCGATTCGTTTAACAATTTGAACAAATGACGACAAGAGCATACACACGATAGTCTGTTCAGGCAATAGATACTACAAGCCATGTTCAAACTGTTTAAAAAAGAAATGACTGTTATTTTTCATGTAAGCGTTTGTTCAAAAGATATTTTTATATCTCATCTTATGCATGAATATTTAACAATTTCTGTTAAGAGTTTGAAGTGTCTTCAAGCATAACTTAGGTTGTGCTTTTTTTTTTCACCTGAAGTTCAAAGACGTGTAAGAACTTACAAAGAAGAGCGAACTTGCACCAAGACCTCGGGATGGAAAAATTCCGAATTTAGATTATAGAGCCTGCAAAAGCTAATGAACATCCGAGTCTAAAACGTTCCGTAAGTCTACTTTATCGTAAGAATTCGCGCCAGCTCTTCAAATCGCGGGCTACATCGTGATATTACAGTGATTTCAGCAGTTTTACTTTCGAGTTTCGCCGCTTCAACAAGATCAAAATAGCTTAGACGTATAATTTGCGACAAATACGTAGGTAAGAGAACTTCATGAACTAATGAGAAATAAATTAATCTCCACTTAAAGCAACTTGCACGTGATAACATTTCGCAGATTTCGTAGCCTAGTATAGAACATGATGTAGAATTATCTTCGCGCGCCGCGAATAACAGCTGCCTATTAGACCGCGAACTGGTGAACATGTTACAAAGCTATTACATGTTGATGAGCCACGCTCGTGGATCGTAGTCTAACTATTTTACACGCACAATATATCGACGCATGCGTCGAATGTCTTACAATAATTGTTGTACATTATTAAGAAGGTTACTCTCCGCTATATGATGTAGCACGTAATATAATAAATTATGAGTTACGTGACACAAAAGTTTAATCTACAAAGCAGAATCACGATATAATAATTAATTATCGGTTTTTAAGAGACTATGGACTTATTCGTTATTTTAAAATGCACAAAGAAGAAAAAAAAATCATATCTAGGTAAAAGTTAAGTTTATAACTGTTACATGTAAAAAAATATATTAGTATTAATATCGGAAATGATGAAATAACAATATTTCTTTCTTCTATTGAGGATTAATTCATTGAAATTTCTTCAATAAGCCATTAAATCAAGTTTTAAAAATAGAAGTTATCTGAAATCTTATATTTCAGTCCTTATAAATTTATCAGTCTGGAAAATTATTAATTATTTAATATTTAATAGAATGTAGGTCAGTACGTTACAAGCAACATTGTATAGATATTAATACAATTCGTAGTACTCAGATTAAAAGTTTCCACTCTGACATTTATTCACTGTTAAATAAGAGGTAGTGCGTATAAAAATCAATACGCCTGTGTTTTGGACAGACGTAAAAATTTTACTAGGCAAATAATTACCGTGGAATACACACGGGCTTTTAATCATAAATTGTATGGCAAATGATGTGTTGTACCTACTCACGCGCACGCTTAAAGCAAATTAGAAAGATTATATTAATTGACAGTAAATTTCGCAGTAAAATATCACAATGTTATTATAATATGAGAGCATTAACGTGGATAATTAGCGTAATAAGCGTGAATTATTTTGATGTTAAGTATCTCTCTCTCTATTCACATGAAATTAGATTCGACACAAATATCATCTCTATATGGCCGATATTGCAAATTTTACAGTAGTTATATGTAGTTTCATAATTACTGCAACATGAAGAGCAACATTATACTACTGATATCAGAATTCGTGTAATTACGGAGATTAAATCTTGCATGAAAAATAGCTGCGTTCCCTACTCTATGTTTTAATCATTGCATCTGACTCACTTCGAGATTGTGATATGAAATTTCTGTATATGTATCTGTTACATATTATTTCTTTATGCATTTATTATACATATTTTTATCCAGTTTTGACACGTGATAAAAAAATGTTGCAAAAAATTACGTAACCATGGAAACATAACGTATATGTGCAAGTGTGTGTGTGCGGCTTTATAATTTTACTTCAGTAAAAATAATAACGTATATTGGTTGTACACAGCCGTTAATGTCAAAGTTTCAGTGAAACATTTGTAATGATCAATAATTTGCGTAAAGAAATAAAATAATAACAGAGTTTTCATTATTGAGATTGTTTAATCAAGTTTATTTGTTATGAACGGAAACTGATGTTTCGTAGAAATAGATGAAGATAAATTGCATGAGATGGAGGATTCATCAATATCAATTAACTTCAGTCTCAGTGCAATTAAGGTTTTACATTTTTCTAAACCTAGAAAACTGCAATATATATTTCTAAAATTAATTCTACTCCGTCACAATATCTTCTTGTCAAATTGCACCACATTAAAAGCCGTTCCTTTCACGTATTTATTCGTCGCAAAAATTAATTTACATAATTTAATTTAAGAAAAACGTTGTCTCGTAAAAGAATATTAACCGCATTCACAAAGAGAGAGAACGCCATTGTTGCACAAAAGAATATCTTCTCCTACGCGCGCTTACGCTAATCGTAAAGACCCATCTCGGCGGCCATGACTAAAACTTTCAAAGAAAAAGCGGCTTTTTATTAACGCCACGACGTAAAAACAGATGCGCGATCGTTAATTTTACATATATAAAAATATTACATAAACTGCACATAGAAAAAAATCAATAATAGTGCCGTTTTATAAAACGCACCCTTCGTTCTCTGTTTCAATTCTCTCTCCCTATAATTTAGCGTGTCACTACTGTTTGAATTGTCGTCCCATTTCTCACTTCCTGACTTTTCCGACCATTTATGACATAACATTGATTGTATCCAACCAAGAAACGATTTTGCGCAATAAACATCAATTCGAAAATACACTCTACTAAAGTATATACTTTCTTCTTGAACCAGCTAATAATTTTATCAATCTTCGAGACTATATACTAGACTTTCTAATATGTGCGGCAGAATTTTACCTCAAGAATCTCGTCTGCGAAGACGTTAATTCGAGCTTCTCAAGAGCTCGAATAAGTAGTTGCTGAACACTCGATCGCGGCGATTCAAACGGTACGAGCTCAATCGACGTTCTTCCAACGACGCCAATATATTCACTGATTGAACACTTATCAAGCGATCACACTGGCGAGAGAGACAGAAAAAAAGAGCGACGATGAAACTACCTCGAGAGAAGCAGCAAAACTACCCCGCTGAGACGATCGTCACGTGAAGGTGGTGCGCGCCACCAGCCAGTGACTTTGCGTACTCCACGGGGTCGAACCGGCAAAGGTGATGCTTACAACACAGAAATGTGAGAAAATTGCAAATTATTGAGTAACGTCGTCGCTTTCTCGATGACAGCAAGTACAAGAAGAATGACACTGTCACGTGAATGTGGAATTGAAAAAACAACCGACGAAAGAATCGAAGAACTAACGAAGAAAGTATGCGGCTGTCAAACTGCGGTCACTTACCTGTGTCGCGTGCGTGTACTACCCACTAGTTTGCAGATGAAGCAGTGAGGCTCGCCGGCAATCTGCGAGGGTGTGAGCCCCGGAGGACTGCTCCGGTCGATACGTCGACGCCTGCGCAACCCTTATCAAGTATCCCCTCGCGCTTTTCCGATACTCGAGGGTTCGTTCTCACTCGCGCACTCCAACGCTGCGCGTACGTCTACGCGAAAAGGGACAACGAGGGTTGAGAGGAACACAAAAAATAAAAAAATAAAAAAAAAAGAAAGCGGCTCTCGTCTGTCTGTTGGTATTTGTGCGAGATTGTTCAGTGTATGTCAAACACGATTCGCCTACTTGCCGACTGGAGATGAAACTTTACTTTCGCATCCCTTCGGCGTACGCGACTTGGGCGCCATTAGAAGCGCTACCAATGAGCGAAGAAGGGATCGACCTCGTGGCGAAAATTATTTTTCGGAAGAGCGTGCGGCGCGGACAAATCGATGACGAACGAATGACGCCTTTTACTCAGACGGGGTGAATCGCGTTCATAGAAAACGTGGGCGAGCGCATTTCGGGATGAAATGAATCTCGAGTATTATTAAGAACTCTGGATTTGACGTCACTTATGAGATTCCATCGATATTGCTCGAGGTTCCGTTTCAGAATGAAATCCGTCAACAACAACGAGCTTCTCTTACGGTATTGATATACTTGTTAAAATACTTGTCGAAAAGTTTTGAAATATCGATGCAAGAGAATAAACTTACATTATTAAAGAAAACGTTTTGTTATAACTCTGGAATAGGATCTCTTTTAAATAAGATAAAAGTTTAAGCGGATTTTCAAGCATATTGCTACAAATGTATTGTATGGTTTACTTTTGACTATAATAAATCATACGACAACAATACCTACAGTTACCATAAGACATGGTTTCTTAATTGTGAGAAATTAGTGTCAAATTTTTTATAAAAAGATATTATAAATAATTATTAATTAATTCGTCTGTGAGCCTGTCGTTATACACAAATCACTCGACGAAAGAAGATCAATAAACGTAAGACACTATATTTCGCCATAAAAAAGTGTCAAGGCGATGTCAATTGGAAACGTGAAATTTTTATAAACGTTTCATAAGGTTTCTCTTACGCGAATATTGTATGTATATATAGCTTCGTTCACATTCTTTGCATTCAAAGAAGCGTGTAAACGTGGCGCCTGTTCGTTTCAAGGAAACTTCAATCGATACGCGACAAAGTTCCTTCTCGAATACCTCTCGACAAGTTCGCCGGACGCAGATGGAAGAGTAGTAAGAAGGCTTTCCGCTGTCAGACTCCTTCTCGCGCGTTGCGAATAATCCGCTCACGCGCGATATGAAAGATACTACTGATACAAAATAACGTTGCGGTAAATCTGCCGCGTCTTGTGTCTTAACCCCGATATAAAGAACATTTATATAGAGAACATTTTCTGCTTGATGGAAAAATAACGATACGCTACGAGACACTTAAAGTAAAATTACTGTCACATATATGTCTGAAAGAAATGACTTTTTAAAAAAGGCAATCAAGTACACGCAAAGAAATGGCGCTATAATTTATACGCCAGTGCAAAAAGAATTGTTGCAAATATTTCTGTTTTTTTCTGAGAACAAAATTCTGTTATCGGCAAATAATTTCTGTCTTATCAATACAAGATGAATTGTGTGAGAGGTTCAGGTGATATATAAAACACGAGAAATTTTGTTGTACAATTTCGATATTTCTGCGCAATCAAAATTTCACTTGGAACTAAAACGAGAAATGTACTCTCGCTATTTAAAAATAGAATAATCAATGTTATGTTAGTAATTTGAAATTAGAACGATCAATGTTACAGTCTCTTACAATGCGTTAAGATCAATATTTTATATAACTCGGTTTTTCTGCATAAAAATGGTTTTACATCTATTTCTCGGTGTATCTGAAGTTCTGATTGATTGTTCTGATTCTCTTGAGTATCTCGGATACAATATCTCTCATCGTTGATAAAGACGTGCTGCGTATTACTTGCGAGTGATCGCACGTCGCTTCTATTGTCTGTCAGGTGAAGTCATTGTTCGCTTTGTGATATCTTAAGTAGCGTCTTGACAACACTTTTTGAAGAATCCGATGAAGACGATGCGTACTAGTAGCCAGATCGAATGCATCGTAGATTGTCTCAAAGTGCCGCAGCGCATTTTATATACCAAGTCGAGTTATCTTCGAAACTGATAGGCGCACTCAAAAAAATTTGCACCCTTTTAATCGCGATAGGTCGAACCAGTCGGGCTGAGAGGGCCATTTGTTACAATTTTTTAGTCTTCCACAACCGGTTTCAATACACCCCGGTTGTTGTCGTACGTCTGAGTTCTGATCGTTTTTAGCGTGCTGGAAAAGTACAAATAATCCGAAATTCTGATAATATTTACAATGTTTTACAATTGTGATCTAAAAAAAATTAACAATTTTACATGTGTGTCTGCGTAATTAGGTAAAATCATTTAAAATCTAAAAATCATTAAAAGTGATACAATAGCGAATAGCAAAATTTTTAAGTTAATTAATTTCTTCCACTCTTATTCCATTACAATTATTTTTACTTAAAATAACTTTTTGTAATAATACTAATTTTTAAACATTTTTACTATAAACAATCAAATAGTATATCTGTCAAACGTAAATGTAACAGTATCGCCAACGGTCATACCGCGTTGTAGAATACCAGTTCTCGTCCGATCACTGAAGTCAAGCAACGCTGGGCATGGTCAGTACTTGGATGGGTGACCGCCTGGGAACACCATGTGCTGTTGGCACAACTTTTGCTGATTTAATTTTTTTTTGATTAACTTATTTTTTTATTATTTGCTTTTGCTCTAAATAAACGCTTAAGCTGCTACAAAAAAATTCAATTTTTTTGTATTGTTTTTTTAAATATGGTCATGTCTACTGGGTTTTATTTTTTTATCCAGGTGTTGCTCCTGCTACGCCATTAATAGCAATAACTTGAACTCGATTGTTTCAGATCGCTCATACTGCTGATACATCAGAAACCGCGGTTGCCATCCTCTTGCTTGTTCTGTACCGTCCTCTCACGACGGTACCAGCAATCAAGAGGCGAGGTAAACCCAATCCGGAGACATGAATGCCCGTATCGCGTGCACAGCGTGTCGGACGAAGAGGGAATGGCCACTACGGCCACTATCCCCACCAGAAAGCTGAACACCTGAGCGTCCCTGGGAGCACCTCGACGGCCGCAGTCATTATTGCGCCAGTCTAACACCCGCCAGTTGATCTTCCTCGTCCTGGCGATTTATACATTTCCTGACGCGATTTCCGAGACCTCTTCGCATTATCAACGTGCAAGAGCAGAGAGACGCGCGTGCGAAAGAGAAACGGTCTCGTGGCACGCCTCGTGGCCGCATCGCGAACGCGCTCGCTATCGCGTCACGGCCGGATACGATGAGACTCTTCTCGGAGAACGAAGAAAATGTGACGTGAGACACTGGCCTTCGGCGAGTGCGACACGCTCTGCGACGCAGTCAGTACGCGCGGACGCGGGTCATCCTGCAAAATGACCGCCACGATGAGGAGGAGGTTTCTGTCGACGGTGTGCTGCTGGCTCCTGGTGGCTCTCGGTGTCGGCCAGGTGAGTATTGCGGAACTGTTATGTTCCGTGAACCTCACGAATTCCAAGCCGTTTCAAACGCGCCAGTAAGCGCGCCGGAAACCCGCGTGCGTACACAGATATATATGTTGTCAAACCAAATCCGCGGGAAAACTCTGCGATATATCGAAGAACTAAATCGAAAGCACGGACTCGAATAAAATTTTGTTTTGTATTTAATTTTGTAATATTTAAAAGAAATAACACGTTAAAATTACGTATGTCATCCGCAAAAACCGTAAAATAAAAAGTTGGAGAGACAATCTTTTGCATTATTGAAATAATGACAGTTTCACGTAATGTATGATTTATGATTTTCCGTGCAGCAGTTCTGAATCATCGTTTCAGAGAAGTTAATATACGAGTATTTCGGTATCCGTTTTACAAGTATACAAGAGAAGGATAACTACCACATATTTTATCTTGTGATATAAGAGAGTAAATTAACATAGTATCAAAGAGCGATGAATAAGCATCGCAAATGCGAATATAAGAGATGTGTGTGTGTGTAAAATGCAAATTTAATCATTCAAAAGGGAGCAATACCTTCGATGTATAAATGCATTAATTAATCCAACTATAACGAAAGACCATTTGATTGTAATAAACGAAGACTGTCGATATGTGATAGAAGCTCATTAAATGATCGAATGATTCGTTCTAACAGAAATAAAAACAAATTGTTTGATGATTTGATGATAAGCTCGACTTGTTACTTATCGTTCTTTTTATTTGCTCATCTTACTAATGCATACGCATAATGCTTCGACGTTATGGTAGACGAGGAGAAAGAAAATCATAAATACATAAATTATCGAACAAAAACCGATACTGCAACATCATGTCATGCCAATTCAAATTACATGCAACTGCAACTTATCTGCAGTGAGAATATGCAACGTTAATTTATAATTTTTGTGTGTGCAGGCGCATATATTATATACGTAAACTTCAAATACGTTGCCAGAAAAGGAAAACAACATTAAAAGACGTGTCTATAAAAGGCATGTCTGTATAACAATGTTTGCCGCGTATCTTCTTTCTTAGCATAAATTATTACTTCGCGAGCAAACTGTTCTCGCACAACTTGTGAGAAAAAAATGCTTGTAAAATTCTCAGATCTTAGTGTTAAAACACTGACAAATTTTTGGCACATCTAAAATGATTGAAATAATAGAATAACAATATTGAAATAAAATTAAAATATTTCTGTTTTTCATATATCTTTATTGGACGTATTTAAAAAGAAGAAACAAGAGTCGTACGATCAAAAATAACTGCTAGCAGACGCGCCACATTCTTCAGCGGTTTCCATCGCGTGCGATTATATCACAAGCAAATCTCTCTATGCCTAATGTACATATTTTATACGGCTATATTATTTCTAACTTATTACGTACCAAACGATTACTAATTTCTCCCCGTGATCTTTATGCGCGAATGCTATACGTGCACGCGCGCAGCTTGACCATTACGGAACTAACCGAATAATACATATAATACGCTACTTCGCGTCCAAGATACATACACATATATATATTTACTTCTTATTATCTGATCTTTTCTTCTGATTTATCTACAATATTTCCCGTTTTCTTCCTCGTCGTATAAATGTTCTTTCCGCATTTTCCGAAGACAAAGTCTTTCACTCACAAAACAGAGCGGAAGGGAATAATTTCAAAACAGATGTATTTTCCTCGACTTTTCGAAATGCAAACTCTTATGTTTCTCGAGACGACCGAATAAGCAGAAATACAAACTGGTTTCTCGATTCGATCGTCGTGCAACAAAAATATCTCAGTGGAAAAAGTTGCGAGATAACGTGAAAGTACTATTGCTCGAAAACGCGACAAAGTTCTCTTTGATTTTCCACTTTCTTAAAAATACAAATATAAATCCTTAGAGAGATACCAGTTTTTATTGTAGAACGATAATGTGTTATCTTTTCCTGTTTTCTATCACTTCTCTTTCTAATGTTTTTAGTTATTTTATAATATCAATTATCCATGAAAAGTGAAAGTTTAACCAATTTTAAATATTCAAGAACGAAAGAAAAAAAAGAATAAAGATTAAATTGTATTAAATAAAAAAACAAATTACTTTACAAATTCTTCAATAAAGTTTTAAAATATTTTTTTTTTTGTAGCATACGGTAATTTACATTTTCTTTTTATTTCAAAGTTAATTTTTTTCTGCCAAGTCAAAAAAGAGCATCTTTTTGCCACTCAACGATGCAGTACATTAAAAGGTTACTGCTCTCCGCGCGGTGGTTCTTTCGCTCGGTCCGAAATGTATTGTGGAACGAAAAGTTCCGGACCTCCGAGGTCCGTCTATTACGAGAAGGAATGCACTCTGGATGCACGGGTGCGCGGTGCAAACGTGTGCGTGTGCAACCGTATGCGAGAACGACCGTCTCAAAGCGCCGCGCATTCAGCTTTTTAAATAGTTAATCAAAAAATCTAATTAATGTGTGTGCCGCTGCATGGGCAGTATCTGCATTGTTTATTGCGCAGTTTCACTGAATTATCATTTGTTAGCACTACGTTGCATTGTTTAAGAAAAACTTCAATTTTCTTGTCTCTTCGAGACATTTAGCACGTGACTATAAGCATTACTGCTTTTTTCTCACTCGGACGGTAATGAAAAAAACAATTACAAGTTTCAATGCAAAGCATTTATCTCGCGCTTGTTTTATTTGATTTGTAGAATATTTTTAGATGCTCCGAAGAGCAAAGGGTTGCTGAATTGAACTAACAAGTTAAAATTGGTTTTGTGAAAGACAAACGAGCTTGATGCAAACGAATCTGAGACTGTTAATTGGTTGATTTCGCTTCGAACAAATACATGTTTCATATTTCTCGACAGTTGCAGCTGATGTGCTAATTATACTTCTTTATTATTGTATAAGAGTAACAAACTTCAAAAAATACGTTTCTTCAATTTTCCCGTTTAAGCAAGATATTAGAATTTCACGACCGCTTGAATAGCAGAGAACAATTTCAATTTACCTTCTCTTTCCTAAGATGAATCCCACACTCTTGCGAATATTATATCTACACAATAACAGTTTAGCCTACATTACAATCATTATCAATGTCTAAAGTATTCATTATACAGTTTACACCGACGGGAATGCAAAATAGTCAGTTGGAGCGGCGAGAATTTTAATTGCAAACAGCGCGTACAGAGAAACACGCCCGCGAATTAATTGAGAATGCGTGTTTATGTGCGAGCCTTTGCGCGAAAATTTTACCTTTCCGACGTGTCCCCCGGACAGCCGGAGACATTGCGTCGGGCCCCCGGATAATAGGAGGCCTTATTGAACGCGCGCGCGGCCTTCTTCTCTGCTTAGCCGCTTGTGCGTGCTACCGTATTAATATTTATGAGAGATTCCTTATGGCAATGTATACGGCATGATAGTACGTCCTATATAATGCGACGTGAGAAAGTGATAAATTCGGTCCATTACGTAACTGGTCACGCATACTTTTGCGACGACTTATATAAGTCACCGCTGTGTGTCCGAAGAGAAACCGAGAAAGAAATATTCATCACGCCGACGAGCTCGTTCAATAACGCATTATGCTTACTCATTATCCATGCACGCGCAATCGCGCTATCGATTGTGAGTCAAGCTGTGGGCAGGCAGAATTTGTGACAACCCGTACACCGGACTTAATTGCGCATAACTGATGGAGTGAAAAGACGTTGTTGTTCTATACGTAAAAGTTATAACTAGCTGGTGTCATACAAATCATGATTGCTTTTATTGAGATATGGCGGTGAAATAAAAGCTTGAAGAAGTTGTCGGAAAATGTCGCTCTCGTGCAATTAATATACAAATGGTTTTAGATGTATAATACATTTATATTGCGTATATATATATATATATATATATATATATATAAATGTATACACACAATATGTACGTGTGTGTGTGTGCAAGGCTTACGTTGTATAAGAACATTACTGGTTGTTATTCGAATCCGCATTGCAATTCCGTGTTGGCATCGGAGCGGTTGATCTTTGACATTGCTGGATTTCTACATTATGACAGTTAGTTTCTTTTTTATATCATGCAAGCGAGAGATATATAATCTCACGTTTGACGTGCACGAGCAACGTCGGATGATCTAGTCATAAACGCGGCGTTCCCTCAATGACGAACGTATCGGAACGTTTTTTTTCTCAAGGTAGAATCAACCTAGATTATTTAATTTATGTGCTCACCTTGCCAGCGGTTTCCCCATGCAACCTGTCGCGCGCGCGCGCGCGTGTGTGTGTGTCCCCGTGAGTATACGCGCCGATCGCGCGTAAAAAATCCTTCGCCGCGTCTCTCCCGCGCACGTGAAACGCACGCGAGAGAGACTTTCAGAGACGCGCGCGCGTCCGCACTCATCCGTCTTCAATATATTTTACGCGATAATACTAAATCATCGGATGAAACGCGATTATTTCGAGAAACATTCTCCCTTACCCACCTCAGCGCGCTCATTCGTAAATTACTGTTATCCCGGTAGCCAATAAATCGCGGCTATAAATAGCCGGTGTTTGTTACTTACCTCGCTAGAATAGCAAGAAGATCATTTCTCTCCCAAGAGTTTTGCTTGTACACGCGCGAGCGTTTTTTCACGCGAATACGTGAACTAATAATTTCTCGCTCGTGTTTTCTATTGGTAGTATAAGTACGAAAAAAAAAAGATAAAAACAAAATCATCGACGGTGAAACAAGGTTAATACAGTGTCCACTCATCACGCCCGTTAACGCGTCACGATGTTACCCTCCGGGCGGTCTTAGAAATCGTTTTGCAAATGCCGATTGACATGTTCGAACATACGCCGCACGGCGCGGGTACTAAAACTACGTTTAGCCAACATTAACGTATCTCGTCCCGGTTTATTTTATCGCGTCGCGGAATTTACAGTCGGTAGTCCACTCATTAAATCCGCCACGGCTATGTGTAAAAAAAAAAAAAAAAAAAAAAAAAAAATTGTACCCCCTAAGTTACAATCCATTCAACGCCGAACATAATGTCGTAAATCGGCGCGGTTCCGTAGCTGCGAACCATAAAGTAAAGTGTCTTTATCACAACGGCCGTGCCGTTGCTAAACGTATGGTAAAATACCGCAAAGTTGCGATCACAAATAGCAGCTTTGCCGTATGCTGAATACTCTCGTTTCCATTCGAGTCGAATCGTTTCGCGTATATTACCGCGAACTGCACTTCGCTCTTACGCGCGTTTGCTTAATGGAAATCTTTACAGTGTACAGAACACATTTCTCCACCGCGTCAAGTATTAACGAGACGCCGCGCGCCGTTTGAATTATTCTCACTTTTCGGCTCGACAAGTGTACACTGTTCTTCGTTAATGAAATTTCTCTGATTATTCTCCGTTAATTAAATATTCAAAATTAAATTAAATTGTGTTTTTCTTTTTAATTATGTTTGCTGTGATGATTTTTTAGACTATTGGATGTAAATAATGCAATAATTTTACTTTGTTGGTTTACATCGACGTGAAAAATAATCAAAATAAAAATTGTCTAATCGAAAACGAGAAAATAGATTTCGACAATGAAAAATGGTTCCTCAGATAACGCATAAGACAGTTAAAATTTATAACGTCGTAATGATATCGCAAATATTCCCGTGCACGTGAGTGGGATTTTATTCGGCTGATAGTGCAATATCGGTTTCGTCAACAGCGACGGTCAGAGAAACACAACACGCTTCTCTCTTTCTCTTCTGATCGCCATCGTGTCCATTTTCGGAGAACAACCACGGACCAGATAGTCCTCTGCCTACGCCGAGAGCGGCCTACGTTCGGCGCACGATAATAAGTCTTTTCTTTAACGTTGCGAAAGTGCCGAGCGAGACTTCGAGTGGATACGTAATATCCCGGCGATCGGCCGTCACGGTCGTGCTCGGTGTGTCACCCGTTCTGCGTCCCCGAGTATATATCGGGGAATCGATAGCGAGAGCGTTGCGAGACAGAAGCGTAAAATATCATCTCGTCTGATTTTAGTCTCACGGTGGTTTTCTTGAGCGAGAAGAAGTAAACCTCGCAGTTTATTCCCTCAAACAAGACGATACCGATCGAACCGCGTCCGTATCAGCGCCGCGTGAAGCCTGCGAGCTTTAATAATCGAGGAAGTCTCAGAGACGCATCGATCCAAAGCCGCGAGACTTCCGAGAAAATTGCAGCATTCATTTTGCATCAAGTGATACTGGAGCTAGAGCTTTCACATTTGTAAAGCTATAACTAAGCGAAATATTGAAAGCGTGATAACAATTTATAATTTTTTTATAACAAAACTTAATGTTTTCTGAATAATCAAGAGGCAGGGTAGTGCCTCGCGCCAAGTTCACGCGCCATGAAGTTTTTATTTTTTTTTTTTTGAAAGATAAATTTTTTGAGATACAGAATACTAAATGAGTCAGCATATAAGTACGAGTATTTCATGCACGAAGTCGTTGCGTAGCTTTTCAGTTGCCAAGTTAAACGCTATTTGTTAAATCTCTAACAAAATAAATAATTTTTTTATGGAATATTAAAACTTTAACGTAGATCGCGTCGATACAAAATATTTTTGTTGCAATAGTACGTAGTATTACTATACTAAGTAGTAGCGTTTTGAGCAGGAATAATATTGAGCAGATTTTTCTATGCAAACATCATAATATCGCATATCGATATATATATCGCATTTCGATATATATCGCATATCGATCTTTTGTTTTTTTCTAATTGCCGATTCCAGCAAAGTGTTAAAACGACTTTTTTGTATAAACAATTTTCATTTAAAAATTAAACAGAATATAATTATCCGAACTCGTAGTTATAATGAAGAAATATTTTATGCATGAATGCATACTATATATTACAAATATATATTATTTATAAGATACGAGAGACATTGTATATATTATTTTCCACATTAATTAATTTATTACTTCTATTTAGAAAATAGCTTGTAATGTAATCATGTAATATTTTATATATTAAGTATAGTTTGGAAGAAAGATACGTGGTTGAAATCGCGACAAGCGCACGTTTGCAATATATCGAACGTATCAGGCAAAAGTTACGGAATCAGGAAATAACTATCTATTATTGCGGCTTATCAGACAATGCGTTACGTGATTTATGTACGTAGTCACACAGCTCGGCAGAGCTGACGCGAACCTGGCTGGAAACCGGTGGATTGTCTCAGCGTTAGGTTAGGGACGCAGAAATCAATTATGAGACACTGACTAATCGTTCAATTATATATCAAGAGAGCGGAGATCGACAAAACAAATGTATCCGTACGAATTCCATGCCTCATAGTCATCTCTATTCCACTACTTTGACGTAACTTGAGCTTTCAGAGAAATTCGAATCTTGTGCAGTTTTCTTTAGACATCTTTAGACGTCTTACTTGCTGAAAGTGAAAGGGCGATTTATATCTTTGATCGCGATGATGAAAGCCAGGCAATTTCTGCAAAAATATGTGAAGAAAGTTCACACTGTAACATGTAATAATCGAACAAAAATGTTAAAGCGAGAGAATCAAAGAAAATTTCCAGCGCGAACACAAATCAAAATTCTTCTTCTTTTAGAATACAGACATGTAAAATAAAATATTTTTTATTCTTTGTGTATGTGCGCATAGAATTACAATATATATCGTAAAAATTTGTAAACAAAAAAAAACATCTACGCAGAAATAAACCAGTTTTGAAAATTCCGCAAAACGCAGACTTTTTTTTCTCGAGATTTCTTTTTTTGCTAGATTTCCAGAATCAACGAAACGAGAGGCTTTTAGCAAGAAATATAAAAAAAAAGCGGAACGCAATCGTAAAAATGTCTGGTCTCGGTCGGCAAAACGGCGTAGCGTTACTCGATCTGCGCTGGAAAAATTCAGAGTGCTACTGGGAATCACGCATCGCTTCAGCGATGTTACGAGTACGTCAGAGCAAACGGAAACGGTGCTAACGATATGACGTGCGTACATACTACAGCATACTAGTACGCGCCGCGTAGTACGCTCGTCATCGTGCGTGTGCGCACAATGCGTCGCGATTTCACCGCGCTTTTATTGCTCCTCTCTTTTGCTTTCTCTCTCTCTCTCTCTCTCTCTTCCTTTCTCATTCTCTTTCACTTATTTTATCAAGATGTTACTTAAACGCATCAACGAAAGCGAGAACGGAGCGCGGTATCGATGCTGGTAGATGCAACGCGCCACCCGCATAAAAAAAAACAACTCGCACGCGCATCAATATAACATTTGATCTGTGTGATGTTCTTTCTTTTCAGCTATCGTATGTAGACCGCGATAAACGGTTTGTCGGTGCGCACGAACAAACACGCGTGCAATAAATAACGCAACTCTGTAGTTGCGTTCGCATGACTCGTTAAAATCAAACGGAATACCTGAAACGTTGAAATACACACAAGCACGAAGTGAAAACTCACTGTATGCGAATAAAACGTGAAAATTGTAATCGACAATCTGACACTGATCGATCGTCGTTGAATTGTGTGTGTGTGTGTATGTGTATGGTTCGAGTAATTTCGAATTAGCATTTAGCTGTACTTTCTCTGTGTTATGTAATCACGACCATACGATATATATCTTCTTTCTTGTGTATAAATATAAGAAAACAGATTTATTTAATAAATACTATACAATATCTAATATTAGAGAGAGAAAGAATATTGAGTTTATTGCAGGTTTGAAACACCGAAATTAGAGGCGATTATCGTTAATGCGCACTTCGCAGCTTTAAATCAATAAAGTTACAAACATCGCGCTTTATTTGTGATAACTTATGTAGGCGAACGGGATCGTTGCGTTAAAAATCGACGGAATAAAAGATCGATCGCGAGATTAACTCTCCCACGGGGGGAAGTGTATAATTTCGAGAAGAATAGCTCTGAATACTGTGATTATGAATGTATGTAGGGCGCGTGAGGTCCATCACACGTGCCGCACAATTTACGCATTTACGCATGACGGTATCGTCCGGGTAAAAACGACGGCTCCACCACTGCGCGAACGTCGGCCGTTGTGAAGCGTACATATCCTCCTCCCACTCTCGACGCGTCCTCTTGTTTCGCCGAGATAAGAGAGATGATAGAAAAACAAATGATCAAAATGCAAAGTCGTCGATGTAGAAAGTTTTGTCTTTGCTCTTTTTTTAAAATAAAAATAAAAATCTGACTTTTCCGCGTTTTATCGTGACATTTATTTACTATATTATACTTCAAAGCGTGATACTTTAAGACGAAGAAATATTGACATACTGGCAATTGATATCTTCTTTTGCAAAATGACGTTAAGCGTATATCCATATGACATTTAATTGACGCGGCGCCGACAGTAAAATACCGCGGCGATAGTAAACGAAGCGTAGAATTAGCTTCGGCTCCGACCGAGAGAGCCCAAAGGGGAGGCCCTTCGTCCTTGGTCGTTGGACAATTCATGACTCGCTACAGGAGGGTTAAAACACTTGACGTTGCGTATGATCTATACAGAGCTTATATCCGGTATATATGCCCATGGCAATCGGCAAATCAGGTATGTCAGTGGAGATCGTGATTTATGTCCGCGGTTCGGCCGCGGGCGAGATGTCGAGACGAAATCGTCGAAGCGTTATTCACGCTCCGAGTGCGCTCGCTACGCCGCGGCTACGTTAACATCGCGCTCCGTGCCGCGCCGCGATGCGCCGCGCTAGAGATAGCGTCATCGTAAACGCGCGAGTGTGCGCGAAAGTTAAGACCGAGTTGGCGAGACCGCAAAAGGAGAGCGTCAACCCTTTAACGACGCGCTGTCTGACTGTTTAACGGCGGAAAAGATGTTCCGCAGACAAATATCGGTATGATGTACTATTGTGCTGCGCTTTTGAGATTACTGCGACCAATAGGACGCTCAGCATAAATAAAGAAATCTCAGAGAAAGGTTTAAATAGTTTTTGTTTTTAGAAAAAATATTAAAGGGAGAGGAAAAATTATTTAAAAAGATTTGATATAATTCTGAACGATTACTTTAGAAACGTCCTGTATCGTTGGTTGGCGTCGTGACAATGTTGCGCGCGTTAATGTATCCGCTAGCTCACGTACATACCTTCGCAGCCGAGACGAAATTATTGAAACGTTCTTCACGCTTCGCACTCGTGTGAGCAACACGCACACGTGCGCGTACGTGGAGATGCACGTCGTGCGTTACGCGCGCACGAAATGGCATTGTCGTAAAATCGCGGGCGTGTACCTACCTGGAAGAACCATTGTCGCTCCTGGATACGAGAGAAGAACAAGAGCTGCTTTACGAAAGAGCTGACCTCGCCTCGCGATTTATGGCGTTAATATTTATCGAGACTTCGGGAAAAATATAGACTTTAACGTCTGCTGCGAGGAAGAGTATTCTTGTTGCGTGTGGGAACAGTGTTGCAACTTTAGCCGACCATAAAACATTACGGTTCAGACAGAGAGTCCAGCAGCGAGACGTAACTACTTTCTCATGTCGCTAAAATTAATTCGGTATTACAATTGTTATTAGATTCAAAATTGAAAAGGATTTCTTCGGATGAAAAAAAAGATGACGAGATGAACACGTTAATGACAGGTAATATTATCTCTCGATGAGATCGTCCGCTTCTTCTTTTTTTTTTTTTTTTTGCGTTGTACTTTCACTTTTCTCTCTCTCTCTCTCTCTCTCTCTCTCTCTCGCGAGTTCTACGCAGCTGCGGCTGTAACATGCCATGAATGGAAAGGCTCGCATACGTACACTTCATCTTTTTCAACGCGCAAGAACGTCCCGTTAAAGAAACGATTGCACAAGAGCGAAATTCCAGAGTTAGCTCCTTTATTTGCACATAGCAATTTGCGTCTTGTTTACGATGCTGCGGTAAGATAAAGTCCATTTTTGGAAAGATGTTCACGGTGGTCTCTCGAATCTATGTCAAACTATGTATTATAAAAAAAAATAAACAAAATGTTTAGTTACATATAAAAACACTTCAATATTTGAAACGCAAAATTACTCATAGTTTTTCTTTTGCTGATACAACCTGTTGAATTTTATAGCCGAGATTTTTAAGGTTTTAAATGTATTAAAAGTTTTTAAATATTGTATTCTGCAATAGTGGAGTTTTTCATCTTCTGCAATATACACAGCGAAGTCACGACTACTTGTGTATTATAAAAACTATTTGCTGGCAGTACCTGATTATTTAAATAAATTGCGATGCTGTTTTTCCAATTGACTTGGCGATACAAGAGATTTCCTGGCGAATAACTGTAAAGTGCCTATTCTTGTGCCATTATGCAAACACGCAGCTACCGGAGCATTGCGCTCTTTACCATTCCTTACGGGACTGTAAAATCGACTCGAGAGAGAAACGATTTGTTCTTGAATTATGTTGTTCCCAGAAGTACATGCGATCTATAGCGCTGGCCATTCGAGTGTATCTGAATCCATCACGACCATGTCTCGAGGTGCACAGGCGGCTCATTTCAACGAAAATTGTTACAATGAAAATTCCAGTAGTGAGAATAATAAATACTCTAAGTAGATAAGTATATATATATGTGTGTGTGTGTGTGTGTGTGTATATATATATATATATATATATTGTAGAAAAAAAAGAGAATGAGAAAGAGAAAACGTTTGTGCGCGCGCCCGCAGGATCGTATATAATATCCACCTGCTCGAACGCTGTGCATTATTCTATCCCTTTATCGATTTCGATGCAGGTGGTGAAGGTAATAAGTATCGTCATCTTCGTCCCGTATAATCGCAATAATTTAATGCGATTCACTTTCGCATTCAGTGATACATATACGCACACATCTGATGATCATAAAACGCACTTACAATTAGTTTCTTTTTGTTCCTCGAACTATCAATCAACTTTTATTTTACGTATAAAAACTTGCTTGAAGATATACGCGTATGTATACATGTATAAAATTTACATATAAAATTAACCTCAAAAAGTTTTAAATACCACAAAGTGTTCAGTCATTTAATTTTTTTTTTAAGTAAAACAGAAGTTCATACACCGAGATTAATAATAAAAATTAATATTATAATTATAATTGAATGTATTTATTTTTCTGCTAATTGCAATTTTGCTCTTACTGTTCATTATTTTCTTTTCTTGATGAAACATTTTGCGTGTAAAACAGCTGTATGTAAACAACGCGCGACCCCAGCTTGACGTCTATGATTTACGTCACATTCGAGAAGAGCAAATATTGCATAGAAGAGTGAAATTCCTGCGCAATCGCGGCGACTGAGAAATTATTTTCTTTTCCGAGTGGTTGCGTTTCGCGCGCCGTTAATACGTTTCTTCTTAGATTATCAAGTCGGGCAAATATACGGTCGTAAATGACGCGCGTCGGAATGCGAGGACAAAGGACGCCGAGACGACGTCGCGAAGTAGAATTTTCTGCACTCCGGATGTGCCGCCCGCCCTTTGAGAGATCGCCGATAAGAGAAGATAACATACGCGAAAACGATAGCGTTCGGCCATTCAGCTTTTCGAGCTAACCGCGCGATAAACTTGCAGTAGTTTAATCTCCTCCCCTCTCAAGCTGATTATTAATTGGACAGCTTTTATATAAGACGAATCCAGACGCTCTTATATCAAAGCTGCGAAACAGGCTTGTAAAGTTTTTCCTAGGAAAAAGAATAATCACACGGCGACTTTTTGGTTTTTTTTAGTGCTGCAAGAATAATTTATGATCCTTTAAAGCGTGGAGGATTAATACAGTTATCATTAAATTTCGATTAATAATAATGACGAGTAATACTAATGAGATAACGATGATATATTTTACGTATGACAACAGATGAGTTAAATAAAAGTGAAATAAAATTTAGAAGAAGATTTATATATCTTGTAACTTGCGTATAACATGTATCTCTATAGCATATAGAACAAATAATACACACATTATTCCTAAAACAAAATTAATGAGTAGATAATATAAATGAATATCTACTGAAAATTGAAGAAGAAAGTCTAAGAAACTTTCCCTCGTATGTTCGTACGGAAAAATGAAAACTTCGAGTTTGTCGGAAATTCTCTTGTGAAAATGTAATGCGGTAAAAGCGAGAAACTCTTTGTAAATATTGTATTTTCGTAGGAGAACTCTGAAAATGTGTCCGCAACTCAGAATATAATTGAAACTGGAATTCTTCCTCCAAGTGCAGAAGCTGTCCATTTCTCTCGCGCGATTCCCCGCGCGCGATGGCCGTAATGTAGTTATCTCTTCTCGTGACGTAAACTGGAAAATGATTTTCTCCGCGGCGAAAATGCGGGCTTTTCAATGCTCTCTTTCGCCCGCTTTTCTTTCAGGCGAATAAAATGCAAAGCTGAAGTTAATGTCACGTGGTAAATATCGCGCTTTCACTTACACGCTTTCGGGTTTCGAGAGATTGCCCTCGCAAAAGTGGGAGGAGATGAAGCGAGCGGGCTCATCAGAGATACCGTAGAAATTTAATAATTAATTACGCACACAGCGCACACATCGCCCCGCGATCTGATAATAGTACGGCGTAAATAAATTACTCCCTCGGCTTATTAATTACTCCCTTGGGTTAATATTTCATGCGATTAATTTCTAATACCATGTGTACCGAGGCTTCGTAATTAGGCTGCTTTTAATTGCTCTACTACGTTCGAAAGCGCAACGTTACCTTTGGATGTATCAATCGCATTTCAAAATGTCTTAAGCAATAAACATCAACATGCTCTTACACATCAACGACTTTTATTAATGTGCAATTTTTCCCACATATCTTGCAATAATTCACAGATTTTTTTAAATATATTGTTTTTTTTAATCAATTATGTGATTTGCTAGATAGACGTATGTAAAAGAATAATTATCATATCGAACTCTTATGTATAATGCGAAAGCTGTCGATGATTGATATTAAAAACGAGCGACAGTCTTTTTCGTTCGGTGTAACACCGGGTTTCACAGCCGGGAGAAAGCGACCGGCTGCCTGGACACCCAGTATATTCGGACGTGAAAACGTAACAAACGTAATTATCTCATTATTGCGTAAACGAGTATTTTTCGAAGGATGCGGCGGACCGTAAAACTCGGAACGCGTAGCTAGCGATGCGCCGCGATGCCGATGCCGATGCGATGGCGAGATGGCGAGATGGCGAGATGGTCGTAAATTGCATATACTGTGAACGATGCACTTCTGGCAAAAATGCCGCAGGGTTCGGTTACGGCCGCGTGTGTGTG
>QVOB01027499.1:0-69250 GCA_014839585.1 Pseudomyrmex concolor | reverse complement strand
CTGCCAAAGAATATCATAAAATATCCAGCGAAATTTTTCAAACGAAACGCGTTTCGCTCGACGTCGACAGCAAGCACGAAATATCACTCTAATGTGATTAATATAAATTCGCGAGTTAACCTTGGATTTCGGGCACGACGAGATTCCGTCCGTTCGCGAGTATGAGAAATCACCCTTCGCATTCTCTTCTTTAGAAAAAGCGAGCCTCGTCGAAGCCACCTGACCGTGATGAATCACTTACGTGTCCGGTCTCTGTCCGTGTGCCTCTTTCCCCCTAAGCACGTTCCCCTTTCCCTCGTGCGCGCACGATATTAAGCGGCGCTATATTTTGCGACGGAAACGGTCGCAAACCGCTCGCTCTCGCGGTTGAAAATGAAGTATCCTCTCTCGCGCGCAACGTTCGCCGGCACGTTTCGAAGATTAATTATTCCGCGGAAATATGGCGGGCCCGACGAAACGCGGATCAGAGGCCGATAAATAAATAGAATGTGCGCTGTGAATGCCTCGTTATCGCGTTTAAACAATGCTCCTCCGGTATGATAAATAACCTGGAACAATGGCGGCCGCGCAGAAGTAGCTCGCAATTACGAGTCAATCAATGCATATTCATATTCGAACGAGCGTTCCTGGAATAGAAAAAGCTCGCGCTGCTTCTCGTCGTTTTCTTCGTCTTCTGCATTCTCTCTCGTACTCGCCCTGTTCGTGCCGCCGAGTCTGCGCTGCCCACGCACACTCGCGGAGGAAACGTATGGTGGAAGAAAGGGGAGGAGGAGGGCCAGTCGGTGGCCTCCTCCGGGAAGAAGGAAGAGAAGAAGAAGGCGAGAGAGAAGAAGAAAGAAGGGGGATGGTAGAATCGAAAGGATCGAGAATCGACGAGCAATTCGAGAAACGCAGCGGAAAGATTCCATAACGTCTCACAAAGAGAGCAAGCCATCGGGAGAAATTAATAAGCGGTCGCCACCGCCGCAGCTACGAAGGCGAAAGGGAAAAGACAGACGTGGAAGAGAAACGAACGAACTCGGACGATGAGAACGGGGTGAGGAGGCGAAAGCGAGAGAAAACAAGCTCCGCGGCGACTTGTGTAATTGAAATTCCGAGTGTTCGCTCTATTTTATGGAGTACTTTGACTAACGTCCCCGACGAGAGTTTGCTCTCTCTCCCTCGCGCGATTTTTTTCCAAATTCGTCTCGCATGAATATGCAGTAACACGAGCAGCGAACGACACTCAAATGTTACTTGTAGAATTGTTTTCTTCCTTTTGAAATGTGGGGGTAACGTGGCGCGCGTTGCCTTGAGAGATAAAAAAGTAACGGGAAGAAAGCGAAGACTCGCGTCGATAAAGAGAGAGAGAGAGAGAGATATCTGGAGACCAAAGGGGGTGCCAAGATGGAAGCGAGAGATCCATCGGGACGGTCGAGCAGAGAGTCCGAGGCCTGCGGAGTCCGAGGCATCCTTTAAAATTGGAATAATAATGTTCTTTCATCTCTCTGAACTCGAAACGATGACTCGACGGCTTTCAATATTGTGGGAACAAAAATCGGTTAGGAAGACGTCGGCCGGTTTCTCCTCCCTATTCGTCTTCTTCTTCTTCTACTTCTTCTTCTTCTTCTTCATCCTCGCCTCACCTCTCGACGAAACGACAAGATAGAGTAGAAAGAATCTCATCGCGCGCAAAGGACGACGTCGCGCGAAGACCGCGTCAAAGCTGAAAGATAACCGGATAAAAGTCGCTTTTGTTCGAGTTTACAAAAAAAAAAAAAAAAAAAAAAAAAAAGAAAACACTCCGCATGGTTGAATAAACTAAGATTCTTCAGACGAGTAGTGAACCCGAACTGCATATCTGAAACTAGACCTCCGAGAACCGCGTTCGAATCGAGCTGTTTATTTTGAAAGCGGTGCAAGTCCAGTTTTGAAACATTCGAAATCTCAATAGGTCCTAGATAGAATAGAATCGCGTTCGATTTTTCTTCACCGATTCGGTTTTATTCGACTCTCGAGAATTTATGTCTTTAGTATACGTGTCCTAAAACAACTCTGGAAAAACGCGTTGTCACCGTTAAAAAGAACTCGAGTAAAAAAAAAAAGCCGAGATAATCTGAATTACAGGATCTGATTTAAGCTTTAATGCGCTGAATTATGATGACGTTCCGATAACTCGCGATATGATGGATTATAATAAAGACAAACTTGTACGATTCATTAATGACTCGTCTCTCTCGCTCAGTAGTACATAATAGTAATTACACCGGTGAGCACACGGGACACAAAAACAAAACGCGTTAGAGTCTTGGATTGGCGGTGGAAAGACGCGATTTATAATTAATAGTATAGTGTAGCTGTGAGCGTGTGTGATGCGTGAGTGACAGAGAGATAGAAAGAGAGAGAGATAAAGAAGCACGCGGGAGGGCACCGGTTAAGGGGAGAAGAGCGGAGGAAAAAAATGTGCGCGAGTCATCCTACGGAGCATTAGATTGAGCTTGATTACGAGTAATTATTCCTGCGCTTCGGTTTCGTACGTCCTTATAATGTCTTGTAACGAGACCGGCGGTCTTTGATCATTGCGACGAGAGATGCGTATCGTCGGTACGCAATGTATGTACGTGCCAGCCTTTTAAAAGATCGATCATCGGTTCCGCGCGCGCGCGCGCGCGCGTTGATCTTCGCTCCTTTTGGGAAAGGTCACAATCGATCGCACGCACAATCGATCCACGCGGATGTCTCGATCCGAACCGCCTCTTTCTCGCCTCCTTTCTTTTTCGCGATCAGACACTCAAGTTGCCGATCACCGCGCGACCACGAGATCGAATCGAGTGCCGTTGATCGGATCGCGACCGGCAGGCTCTCTTTTCGCGACTGACATTTATACCTGATATATATACCTGGCTTGGCACGAACGAATCTGCAAGAAGTGAGGATTGCGGAAAAAAGACCGGTGATTCGCCTTCGATGGTTTCGACATTCTTCTCTCCTGGCCCCCCTCTGTCTCTTTGGTCCAGCTTCTTCGTTCGCATATCCCGGGGCGACGCGCGATGAATAACGAACTTCTTTTCCACGCCTCCAAAATACTGGTGATTAGTTATGAAATATCGATTTTCAAATACAAAAAAATTGCCAGGGTTACACGTCTTCGGCGGTAGAAATGGAGCGCGAGGCAGAAATGTGCTTGATGTGCGCACGTCAGGCGACGAAACACATCCCGACTCGCGTATTAATTATATATCGTGTGTGTAAATGGTAGTTATCAAAAGTACCGTAATGAGAAGCGCGATTGCTGTCGGCGTACGCTGATATATTTCACTGCGCGCCGTTTATGGATAACTTAATGCGCGATGTTTGCGTCATTCAGTATGAATCTTATACAGTTCTTAGGCGTTAGCAAACCTATTGCGTATTCACACGTAACATATGCTTTTGACCGTAAAAACAAATTCAATAAGTTTCTGCATTAAATTAAATCACGTTAATTAAATACAGAAATACAAATACATATTTACATAATAATAATTACTATAATAATCATTTATATAATAATTAAAATTACTGTGATAGAGTAATTTAAAAAAAAGAAAAGAAAAGAAAATTTTGAGAAATTTAAACAAAGAAACATCAGACTGTGGAAGAACCATTCAACTTCTTCGGAAACAAAAGCACAAGATAAATCGCTATTATTCTAAATAGTCGTCATCTCTTCTTCTAA
This sequence comes from Pseudomyrmex concolor, assembly GCA_014839585.1. NCBI lineage: Eukaryota > Metazoa > Arthropoda > Insecta > Hymenoptera > Formicidae > Pseudomyrmex > Pseudomyrmex concolor. The sequence continues at coordinate 65,553 of QVOB01027499.1, read as the reverse complement.
TGTTAAATGGTCTCGCCAGCAATCGACTCTAGTCGAAGAGCGGAGAGATCTCGAAACGCGATCCGCTGACGGGAGTCGGGCGGTCAGCCGGCGAAAAACGACGCGGTGAGAAACCGATTTGAGAACCAGTCGCGAACAATTAAACGTCGCGAAAGGAGCAAAACGGGAGTAAAGAACACGGAGGAGGAAGAGGAAGAGAAGAAGTAGAAGGCGGGTGGAGAACAACCGGGCTGTGGGGAGAAGCAAGGGAGGAAGAAGACGACGAGAACGCGCGGAGTCGTGAACGAAGAAGGGGGAGAGAGAACGGAGTCGAAGGGCGGCCGGTCGAAAGTCCGGGAGGGAGAAAAAAAGGATGAAAATCGCGGTTGTAAAATCCACGCGGGTTGCACCAAACGCAATTAACCGCTAAACCCGAATCCCCATAGGAGCCCGGGACGGCGTATATAGGTGGAGAATTTGAAGAAGGGAACGGGAGGTGGGGAGGGGCGGGAGGAGGACAGAGGGAAGAAAACTGGATGAGAAAGTAGGAAGGACGAAAACGGAGAAGAAGGAAGGAAGCGAGACGGAACTAAAAGAGAAAAAGAGAGAGAGAAAGAGAAAGAGAAAGAGAGAAAGAGAGAGAGAGAGAGAAAGAGAGGGAATCTGGCCCTCTCCCGACGACTGCTTTCGGTTTGGCCAGTCTTGCCAGCCCTTAGGGCTCCAGACGGAACGCTTTTAAAATTTATTGACAATCATAAATTTCGAAAATAAAACCTTATATTCCCGCGTGCGCTCGCGTGCTCGCCGGTGCGCACACTACCGCGAATCCCACACGCACGCGGTTTCGTTCACATAGGTGTGCTGAGTTTGCGACTCTCGCGGAGGCTGCATACATGGCTGCAGAAAAGGTTTCGCAGACGCGAACGGCCTCTTTGCTCTCTTTCCTCGTCTCTCCGCGGCTCGCCGTGGCTCTCCGCGGCTCACCACCGTCGGGTAGCAGTCTGGAATCGTTTTCTCTTCAGTTGCTCGTTTTGCGGGGTGCTCGAAACAAAAGAATTCGTTACGAATTTGCCTCCCCCCGAGTCTCTCTCTCTCTCTCTTTCTTTACATATTCTCTCTCTCCCAGACTCTCGACTGCCGGCTACGGACTCGCGCGCTGCAATTCCGCACGCGCTTCGCGTATTTTTGTTACAGAGTGACACGCTAAAAAAATAATCGACGTTACATAGAGTCAAATCCTGTTGACGATCATAATTGACTGTACATGAAAACACGTGACATCAAGTTTTTTTGCAACATTTTTTATCGTTCTCTCTAACATTTTATGTGACTACAGATTTATTTCTTATCATACTTCAATCGGTTCAATTAAAATTATCTCTTTGACATTGATTTAGATTTTCTATTTGCTGTCTTTATGCCCGCCAACTTATTTATTTTCAATCGCAACACATTCGAGTAAGTGTCTTCACTTCATTCGAATACGTTGTCGCGTCGGTGCGGAATGCGATATGATTTCTGCGTCCGCGATGAGTAGATACGGAATGACGTTCGCGTGGCGTGTAGGGAGAACTGGGTCTGAGGTCCGTCGATCGCGTCGTATCGATGCTCGTCGTTGACGCGCCGACTGTCCAACATATTGACAAAGATCGTGCGCGGTTCATTCAGTGTTTGAGAATCGTCTCGAATTGTTATTCGCGGTATGTGTCTGTTCTATACGCGTCGGTTAGATTTTTAAACAAATCGAATTCCAGACCCGGCGCGTTTATAAACACCGACAATTCTCCTCGCAAGCAAGAAGGTCGCGAGGCAGAAGCGCGGAGAAGACGAGACGCGGCGAGACGCAGCGAGGAGACAGCTCCGAAGATTGACGGAGGATGTGAAGGGGATACGCGGAGGTTTATTATGCCAGCAAGCAAATTACGATCGAAATGACTCGCGCAGCCAAGCGAAGTGACTAATTGATTAGGTCCGTCGACGATATGCACGCGCGCGCGCTCGACGACGACGGTCGCGTCGATCAAAACTGGTTCTGGTTTCTTTCTTTGTGTACTTCAGAAATGAGATTATACTTTCGGACGGTAGTTATTGTGTCGTATCGCGAATTACGACGACGATAATGCCGGAGGAAACGCCGAGGCTTGAGATCAAGGTCATAGCCATGAAAACAACAAGGAAAATGAGCGGTTGTTACCGATCGCTTATAGATCTCTGCTTGATGCTCTCGAAAACTCTCTCTCTCTCTCTCTCTCTCTCTCTCTTTCCCCCTGTCTCTCTCTGTCTCTCCGTGTCTTTCCGTGTCTCTGCGTATCTTTCCGTGTCTCTCCTTGTCTCTTCGTGTCTCTCCCTAACGAAAGCCATTGATTCCTAAACGTTCTCTGCCTCAATGGCTAAGACGTGTATTAAAATCGTATTTACTTTTTTTTTTAATTGTCTTTAAAATAGCTGTCTCTCCCTGTCTCTTCCTGTCTCTCCCCTCTATCGCAATTCAACTCTCGAAATATATTTCTTAATAGTAAAAATATTAGTAATTTTCTCTTGTAATAAATTATTCTAGCACTGTTTCTTGTAAAAACATTTGATTATTCCTTTATCTTTTTTGTCCTCGTTTCGATGATCGCGATATGCAATTTCTGGTACTGTCGGGAATTACATTAATGTACGAAAGATTTTAGAGTTGGTAAAGAGGAACGAAGTAGAAGGCGATGGCACGAAAAGAGAGAGCGAATTCATCATCGGTCCAAGTCAGGAATTATAACGGAGCGATTCATCACGAGAGGCCACCGATCCGTCATGTCGATCTACGCGCGCGAGGCGGTTTTTGAATATCCTGCGCGAACGTATATCTGTTATATCTCTCGGTTTAACCCGTGTAATATTCAGAAGGGGGGTTTTTCAGTCGCGGCCTTGAGCGGTCTCTGAACGTAGTCACGAGAATCGTCGCCGGATATGTATCCTGAAACGAGAATCCGCTTCCTTTGTGAAACGCGAGATGTCTATCGTTTCACGAATTTTTTAATCGCATATTCCAGTCGAATTCCGAGTTTATACACTCGGCTTGTTTTGAGAAAAATTCGCACGTACGCGAAAACTTGTGACGCAAAATTACAATATGGAAATATTGTTTTATTACATTCACATGTGTGCAGAATTCTGATACAATTTTAGTGCAGAGTTTACAAATAACGCACCAAAGTGTTCGTAAAAATTCGCGCGCGTGAGTAATTAAATTTTGAAAACATATTGTTACGGATATTAAAGAACTTGATTAAATTTCAATTACGCGATATAGAACAGGGTTGGAACGCGCATGACAGTATACAAATTAAATCATTACGATCATCGAGGCGTTGCGGCGAGCGCGCCGCGATAAAGAGTAAATAACGTTAAATATACTTCAAATGCGCGAGATAATTGCTCAAACCCGATCATGGCTGCGCGCGATCGGCTTTCAGCCGTAAAAAGTCGAATGATATTTATCGCGCCCTTTTCGTCGAATCATCGTCGATTTTCTTGTTTCTCCGCACACCACAGCGACCGATTAAAACGGACGACGATGTTATATTGCGAAAGAGAAGCTACACACACGGAGCTCGAGCGCGCGTGTTTCGCGCGTCCCGTATATACCAGGAAACGGAAGTGACGTCACGCACGTTTATTGGAAGTGTTTATTTGCCCGGCGTATAACCGAGATCTGTCGTATTCTATGAACGACTCGCGCTGAAATCTCGCCGGTCGATCTATCGATGAATATACCGCTCTTTTAAACGCCCTAACGTGCTGTGTTATTCTCTCGCATTTCAAACACAGAGATTGTCATTACGATTAAAAGGAAATACGATATTACATATATATATATATATATGTATATATATATATAATATTGAATATGCCCTTTAGAATTTGCTTTACTTTCGATAATCAAACGTAGATGTCTGGGATTAACGAAAAAGCAAGACAGTCGAATCGAAAGATACGTATCTCCATTGTACGTATCGCCATAATATAATCGTACTTTTTTTTAATGTAAGATATTTAAAAGCTTCATTGTGTTATAAAAAATGCGCGGTATGTATCCAATACCATTTACAATTTAACAAATCATACTTTATCGAACAAGGTATCCGTTCCTACACGTGTACATACGTGTCATTCGCTTGTTGAATACACACACTTTGCAAAGAGTCGAGTGACATTTCGAACTAACGGAGGTCCGTTCACGGAACGTACGTGCTTTTCTGGACAGTAGTAGGCGAGTAGACCAGCATGAAAAAGAGCCCGCGTTGTCACGGTGTTGTAACAGTTTTGCAAAACTTTCGAAAGTTACGTGTCACTATATACGTATTATATATTCGTAAATACTCGTTGAGGAGCTCTTTCCTGGTATATTTCTTTCGATAAGCATCGAATTGTTAACTGGCCTATTATCGCGATTTACTAATAGCGTGCCACATTGTAGCAATAACACAAAAGCCAAAGTTTTTTTTTGATAAAGCAGATATCGTTACGAAGAGATAAATATATCTGATGTAGTTTTGTTTCTAAATTGAAATGATTAAAAAAACCTGTCGGGTTTTTCTCCGTTTGAGTTCTCGGACACACTAGACGTAACTCAATCTCTCTTGTTGTCTTAAACGCCCACATCGGCGTTTCTGGTAAAAATTAACTTTTTTAAAACGCTTATATCTTTGAAACTAAAGATTTTTTTTCAATTCGTTTTGCTTGTTTTTATCATCGACGCAGAGTCGTTCAAACTTTCGGTTCATAAAAAGAAAATTGAAATAATATTGATTTTTCGCGGAGATATTCGATCTTGAAGTCGCGCGGGCCTCATAGACCTAGTCTACAGTACTCGTAGATTTTTTTTTAGTCTACAGGTGAAGAGTTAATACGCATGTACGATACATGCGAGCTCCTGACGTCACAAGATGCCATTTTCACTCTCTTTTCCTTCTCCCCTTTTCGAATAGCTGACTGTCTCGGTATCTCTTCCACCTTCTCTAATTGACCACGATTCGCAATCTTGCACTCACGCGGGGTGTAGAAGATCGAGCGGCGAGAGGGAAGAGGTAGGAAAGACGGAAGCAAACGGAAAGGAGCGGCTGTTGGCGGCCTTTAGGCAGGGCGGGCGCGATTTTTGAAATTTCAAATCCGGAATTTGCGTTGCAGATGCGGTGGGCCCAGGCAATGTCGCGGTCGCGAGGAGTATAATGTTTTCCTCTCAATTAAGCCTTAATTAAGTTAAAATTAACATCGTGGAGCCCTCCCTCCACCTCTCCACGTGTCCTCCGAGAGCACCCACCTTGAGACTTTCTAGTTATTTACAAATCTAATTACGATATATAATGAAACTTGTTGAAAAATTATAAGTTTGTGAGAGAAAGCAATATACAAAACATAATTGTTTTTTACAACAAAAATATTTGTATGAGACACATTTTGTGAACATATTAATGTTCAAGTTGATTGTAATATTTAATATTTAAAAACTATTTTCTTTACGTTTAAAATTACACATCTAAGTTTAGTTACATATTTTACGTCACACATAATTTTATATACTATATCTGTTTCCCGTTTATATCTGTCTCTTCAACTTTCTCTTTCTCTCTTTCTCTTTGCTACCGTTTGTCACGAACTTTTGCGCGAGGATGTACGAGCTGGTGGCTAGCACCACCGCGAAGGTGTCCACCACCACCGGCGCGTACGTGTGGTATGGGTTATACTGGGAAGAGAGGAATCGAAAGCCTTTCAGATAAACCAGCCTTCATTAGGGCGAGGATGATCGGACAACCCGATGCCCGGGCGTTGCTGCTGCTGCTGCCGTTGGTGCTTCTGCCGTTGCTGATGCCTGACCGTGGCTGCCTGCTTACCGGTAGTGCCGACCACGACGGCGACGTAGACGAGGATTGACCGTGGCGTGAGGTTTGCGGAGTGAGCGAGAAAGCGGCAACGAGAATCACGTGTCCCCGTGTGTGTCCTGATTCTTGTGTCGTAAGTGCTCCCGTGCGTCGACGGTACCCGCCGTCGTGGGCATCCGTGTCGCCGGAAGATTATGCTAAAGGGACGCGGGATGAAGAACTTCCACATCTCGAATTAAGAGAAAATACCGTGGGATTCGAATTCTCGTTGAGTTGCCGTAGACTCGTACATCGTGCGTCGAGAGATCGTAATACGAGATTGATATTATCGCATCGGATATGCAATATATATGCAGACGGCAGCTGCTAACGCCCATATGCAAAATCCTGTATATGACGGATCACTCGTCATCCATCATTCGCGCAACGTGAAATGTATAATACCTGTTAAACCTAATGTACTGTAATGAAATACAAATTAGATGTACATTACAATATAGTTTGCACGTCGGAACACGTATCTTTTACATTGGCTTGCTTTAAATCTGTGATATTGGATCTAAAATTAAAAGTAACTGTAATTAAATCGAGTCTTTGCTAAATCTCATATTTCATGGAGCGCTTTGTCCGAATCAACGAGTCATCTTCGATAACTCTTTTTTTTTCACGATCAATATGCGCATATGCGTATTAAAATAAAAACGAAAGACTGGGTCACGTGCAGTTGAACACAATGCATTGAGTAATGTCACGTACATATGTATGCGAGAGACCAGGGAAAGAGAACGGGAGAGGGGGCGGGAAGACAGCGAGTCGATGAGACCAAGGTTTTTCCTGCGAATGTCTCCGTTCCCCTTAACTACGAGAGCGAGATAGATTTTCAGAACGATTATACGGGGCACGGCGCGGCGCACTGCAGAAGACAATTTCCTCCCGCGCCGGTGTCCTCGTCGTCGCAAAAAGGTGGCTTCGCCTCTCCGATTTTTATTTGATCTGCGCGCGTAATTCTATTGTTTTCACGGACTATTAAGTTTCCGGTAATGATCCGCTTCCGGTTAAGCGAGGAGGCAAGCTCTCTCGTGATCAGGCGAAGAACACGGTCTCCTCGAATGCAGGAAAGGGCGCGCCCGAGCCTAATTCGGGCTTTAAAAGATTAAGGCGAGGCACATGCCCCCGGCACCGACTTCTTCTTCTTCTAACCTCCATTTCTATCGCGCGACCTCCCGTTCCACCTTTACCCTCGACCGACCGAGAACGGCCGGTCGGCTCGTTTATTTGGCAACGAAAGCTTATTTCGCTTCCTTTCTCACGTCGTTCGTCACGTTTTCCGTGTACGCGCCACCCTTCTTAGATAGATAGTAACGTCTTTATTTTTCCGGACGAGTGATATTCTTAATTCGCATTCTTCTATAGTATATTACACCGAATAATCGGACATCAGAGGCAGCACGCACTGAATTTATGTTTATTTATTTATTTATCTATCGTAATCATCAACTTCAATTTTTTTCCTCTTTCTTTGCCAATACAAATAATAGGTTTTATTCTAAATACACGTTACTACTTTTCAAAAACAAAACTTACATGTCAGAAGATTAGTAAAACTGAATTGGATTGAAGAATGAGTTCAATCAATAATGCTACAAAGTGCTTGTGACAAAGTATTTGTGTATGCAACTATATTCTTGAGGATTTATTAAGATCATTCTTCGTCACGCTCCTTACTCAAGGACATCAACCCGCGTGCCGGTTAGTTCATTTACTATTTTTCAACAAGCACATAATCCGATTTGTACTATCTCCTTACTAACTTCGAGCACGTTCGAGCAGTTTAGTTGCGAAATGTCATTTGTGTCATCAATCGTCTTACTCTCTGTCGAAGATCTCGATTCGATTGATTTAAATATTTATCGCTTCATTCATATTAAAACGTACGATTGACAATTTCATGGCATTCTTTGTAATCGCGTTTTCTAATTTCTCTCTTCAAACAAACTTGTCACGGAAAATAATAGAAATTAATTTGTGTGACGAACGATATTGTTGGGCACTGACAATGACAAAGAAAATTCGGAAACTCAAAATAATAATGCGCGAAACTTTCCGCAACGCCAGGATTTAAACACGCGTCGCAACGCGCAGTAACGTCAAATTCCCGAGAAAAAGAAATAAGAGCGTGCTCCAACGCAGCGTCGTTGTCTTCGCATCGAAGCGTGCACGTCGCATTTTGTATACGTAAAAGCGCGAGCTGTAGTTGAGACAGGCGGGGGAGAGAAAGAAAAGAGCAGAGGAGAGATGAGGCACCGAGACGGAGAGCGAGAGGGAGAAATTTGGTAGAGGAGAGGCACGCGGGAAAAGAAGAGGAGAGGCAAGGCGGGAGAAGGAGAGGAGAGGTCCAGAGAGGGAGCGAGCGTCCTCGGGAGGCCCTCGAGGTTGGTCGGAGGTGACTCCGCCTCGCGTCCGCCTCCAGTGCCCGATTGGATGGCAAATTCTCCCGCCTCGAGGCTCATTTGTTTATTAATGTTGTAATCACCCGCGTGATCCTCTTTTGTCCCGCCGTTCCTCCGTCTCCGCCGTCCGCGCAGTCTCTTGTCCCGCGGAATGCGACCAGTTTCGTCCCGCTTCTTGCAAAGCTCCTCGTCCTTCGGGCGCGCCTCTCTTTCTCATCGCGTGCGCGCACGACAGAGAAAGGAAAAGAAGAAGAGAATGAGGAGCGTTCCCTCGCACGAGAGCGCTCGTTTCTCTCGTCCTCTCTCGCCCTTCGTTCCTTCTACCCTTTCTTTCTTTCTTTCTTTCTCCTCCTTTCTCTTTCGCTCATCGATTCCCCTCTTTTCTCTTCTCTCTTTCTCTCTCTCTTCTTCCTCTCGCGTTGTCCGCAATGTTATCGCTCACGGGGTCTCTCCTCAGTCTTACTCATTTTCCTTCTCTCCCTCGACGGAGGTGCTTCTTCTCTTCCAAGTTCTCTCTTTCTCGGTGGTTCTTGTATTCCGTGTAGTCCTTTTCCTTTTCTTCTTTTCGTACTCTTATCGCCGCCGCCGCCTCCGCCACTACTCTCTTTTTTCCTTCGTTCTTTTTTTTTTTCGTTCCTGTCGATCGCGGTGTTCTACACTCTTCGAATTTAAACGCGGGTCGCGCCGGTGTCTTGTATCGCCTTCGTAAATGAACGAGAGGCTTCGTTTTATTGCGGCGCAAGCGATTGCTATTAAAAGCCACGTTTTATACACTTTTGTTAGTGCGCGCTCGCGCGCTTTCAGTCGGCGCTGTTTTTGTCACGGCGATTAATAGCCGCGGTGTGACGTTCGCGGGTGCGAGCAGGTATACCACGCGATCTCCCGATCGAGGATCAGTATCTTTCGAGGGGAAAGAAAAGAAAAAATAAGCGGAAAAGCGGAGAGAGAGAGAGAGAGAGAGACGTGTCGACTAAAATCGTCAGTGGGTCAGAAGCTCCGAGCTTTCTCGCTGCGCTTCTTCGAGTTTCTTTTTCATTTTTTTCGGCTTTCTAACGCGCAGCGAACACGCGCGCGCGCTTCCCGAAACGCGACGCGCTGTTTGTTTGAGCTGTCGCGGTACGTGACGAGGCAGGAAATGTTTCGGAAATCGATGTTCGTTCGCGTTTATACTCGCCAGCCTGACATTTGAAATCCAAGACACATCGTCGTCCAGGACGATCCTATCTCGCGTCTCGCAATATGAGACCAATCTTACCGTACGGCGGGCGCAGATATCTCGTGGATATTCTTGGATGTTAAATGTCTCGCGATATTCAAATTTCTAAGAAATGAACTACGATTCATCGCCGTGTATAAATACAAATTACGTTTACAAAAGTAAGTTCTTTTAATGAGAGATGGAACAATATACTAGAATAATTTTTGGAAAACGTATATACTTTTTTTTGTCGGATTCACGTGACCATTTCGATGCACCGACACGTGACGTCAAATTGCTCAATTAAAGGAGAATAGTTCTTTGTTTTTCGATGAGAATGCGTTCTGGCTTCTACGCTGACGCTTCCCTTAGCTTCGATCAATTAGTCGATCGGGAATTAATGAACGTGCGTGAAATCTGATTTCATATGAAGAAGCCCCGCGTTCTCGAATCGATGTTAAGTTAGTCAATGGGAAACGATGTGAGACTAGACGGCTCTCCCATGACGGTGCGGAAAAACGATGCGAGGAAAACAAAACGCTCGTTCGAAACTCGTCGTCTATTTGAGAAATTCACGACGTGAAAATGTCGTATCTCGCTTCTTGCCCGTTTGTCGTCCTTCATCTCGCTCGTTGATCGGCGATCGCGTTTTTTGCGATTCAACAATGCGATTAACGTTGTTGTCCGCATGGATTCGTAGTCGTCCGAGCGCCTATTATCGCCGTGTCAGCGCGGCGAGATCGTCGTCGAGTCGACGGCATTCCTCGGGTCGTGCCGCCGGTTATTACCCGGCGTGTAACCCATTGCTCTTTCTTTTTCGTCGCAAGTAATGAGCCACCGAGGCACGTGGTCATTAACACATTGGAATCGTAATTAACTGAAAGCTCGCGCGCGAGCTCGGCCGCTTGGATTATTCCGCGATCTCCAACCGAGTTAATGAATTTACGGCTTTATTCAAATGAAACAAGCGCCCTTTTGACACCGGGAATAAAATTAGATACTTTTTTTGACTCACGTTACATTTCTGAAAACTTGATAAACGGAAGAAATTCAATTCTTTCAGAATTTGATTTTAAATCAGCTGATTATTTTTCCGTAACAAACAAACAAGTATAACTAATAGTGCCGAGTTTTATTAACTGAATTATATAATAACTTTTATTGTGTATTATAAATTTATTTATAATATAAACGTATATTGTGTTATATTATAAATATTGATTTTAATTATAGGAAGATGATAAGGTTTTTTTTAATTATTATAAGTAATGTCTCATTATTTCTCTCTTTTCCACAAATATATAATTTTAAGAGCTCAGATTACTGCAGAGACGCAGTCTCGGTAACGTTTCCGTCTCGTTCCGCGACGAGATACGTGTCCCAAATGTAGAATTCCACGTCGGAGGAAGGCGTGGCTGCGCGCTGCGCTTCGTTGTTATTCCGAAATGACGAATCATAATGTATAATGCCCGTGCCTTTTTCGCCGCAGACGTGTTGGTGCACGTAGGTGCACCTGTCCGTGAAGTCGCGTTTCGTGGTAAGCGATATACGCGCGCTGCTTCCCCTCCACGACCCTCCTCTCCCTCCGTCTCGCGCATTTTCATCCTTCGTCGTCTTCTTTTCTTCTTTCCATCCTTCATCTTCTCCCGCTGTCGCTCCCTTCTTCTTCCCTCGTCTCACTCGCCTTTCCTTTTCTTTCCTTCCGTATATACCTTCGCCATCGGTCCCCGGTGACTAGTACTTACACGGCTTATTCAAATGAATCGAGGATTGTCCGATGTATCTCTCTCTTTCTCTTTCTCTCTCGAGGGACTAACTGGATTCTCAAAATTAAAAAGAGGAGACCAGGGCCGACATCGCGAATCTACCGAAACCCACGAATGCTTTACAAGCCTTGCTCGCGTTTCTTCTTTCTTTTTCCTGCCCCGCGCTCGCTCGTTCCAATCTATCCTCATCTTGCTCATCTTCTTCGTCTCCGTTAATGCTCGCTTCGTCATCGTAATCTCGTTCGTTATACCTCTAGCCTCGGTCCCGCTTCGACGGCTCGCCCTCGTTTCTACACGAAAATTGTAAAGGTGCGGCACATAAGCATAATGTCAGAAAAGAGAAGACGACCTATCTACATTGTCTGTCTTCCACATCATTGTATCTTAAAAGCAAAAAAAAACTCGAGGTAGTCATTATTCAAATAATTTGTTGGAAGATCGCAACCTATTTGCAAATGTGACTTTCTTTATAATGAACATTAATGTTAATGTAACAATTTTACTGATGTAAAAATCAATATTTGTTTTTTTTTTTATATTTCTAAACTTTTTTACGTTCTGCTGAAATATAATGTTCTTCAATTTGAAGCTCTTTTACGGACCGCTGACAATCTCTCAAAACGGACTCAACCCTAACACGCGGAGTCAACGAAGAAGAAATTGCGTAACCGCAGACTACCGAAAAACGCAGCCGCGACATTTAAAGGCGTATTTAGCGAGTTTTTGCCCCGATATGATCTACGTCGACGAGGGTCGAGCGTGGAAATCTCGTCCTTTCCGCACCACGAGAATCCCTCCCGCTTGATGCCACTCGCAAAAAAACGGGGAAGTTATTCTTCCTCTTTGAATCGTGCCCCGTTGTATGCGCCCCGTTTTGCACCCGTTACGAATTTCGGGGTCACACGACACTTGCCGTTGACTTCGTGCACGCTTCGTTCCCTGAACCTGGAAAATCCTGGGGTAGAAACCGTGGATCAGATCTTTTCTCGAGACGAGACCGTCTCGGACCGTTTTTTTTTCTCTCCTCTCATCACCATTGTGCCTTCCGCATTGTACATTTCGATCTTCGAAAATCGATCGCACAATGGCGACGGCAGACGACGACAAATTGCGTGACTCGTCACGTCCGTTCAGCTGCTCCGATTTCTTACGCGGATAGAACGGAGATATAAATTAATCGATGTTTACATGATCGACAGTCGAAGACTCGCACAGTCTTTCTAGTATATTCAGTCTTTAATTTATTCTTGAAAAAAAAAAACATTACGAACATCGACATCGGCCCGAGGTAGCGTGTAGTGAACGTGTAAAAATTTCGCTCAATCAGAACTCTTATTGTTTCAAAACGTATTCAGCAAATGCTGATTAAAGCGATGTTCGGGGCGCTTTTATCGAAAAGTGGGATCTGCGTTCGGTGAACGAAAAGCGGAGCAGACATTCGCAAAGAAGATATACGAAGTCGCGGATTATTATTAAGAGCCGAGAAATGTACGTAAGGAGGAGTCCGATCGCAATTCCAATCGGATCGAAATATCGCGCGATGAGGTAACGATCGGATGACTGAGTGAATTCGCGAAACCGTTCGCAATTTAAATTCGAAAGTCCGCTCCCGGAACTCCTACGTAGTAAATGACATTTCGTATCGATCGATCGTCGGTTGCCGGATTCGATACATATGTATATAATACAACGTTATACCTACGCGCGACTCGCCGCGGCGTTTCGATGTTAGAATCGAAACCCGACGGTCGTGTCGACAATGGAAACCTCGTTGTTCGTATCGTTAAGCAACACCCATACGACGAAACGATATTGTCGATGTCGCCGGCGTTTCCTCGCTTTGGTCTCTCTCTCTCTCTCTCTCTCTCTCTCTCTCTCTCGAAAAAGAATAATTTAAAGATCATTAAAATTCGACACTTTTTTGGAATTATATAAAAATTTACGACGTCGTTTCTTCTATTACATTCAATCTTTATCAGTAAATATTTAAGCAGTTTCAGTAACACACGAAAGAAAAAGATGAACACGTTTCACAAATATTTATATTATCAGACATAACCATCAAAGCGGCGAGTTAAAGATAACGACGCGTCGATTTCAAAGTTCGCTCGAGAAGAAGGTGCTTTGTTCGACTTCCTGGATAATATTCGCTCATGCGACATCTCCGTCACCAACGGTATCCAATCTCCGCTGTTGCAGACGCAACAGTTTCTCCTGGTGGGGTACGTTTTACCGGGAAACGACTAAGCATAATATTGATATAGCCGGTGCACGACACGGGGGGCAGTGTTGATATCGCTTATACACGTTGATACCTCACTGTCTAGCAGGAGAAAAGATCTCTGCTGCATTTTTTTATCCTGAAAATTCTCCCGCACAATTGCTCCCGCTCGGGAACGCCGTGACTCCTTTTCCATCGGGCTCTCGAGAGAGAGACAGAGACCAGATAACGCGCAAACGTGGGCGGTCGCTTTGAATTTCAACGATTGCAATCGGAAATCTGATGCGAAATCCGTTGCATCTTGAATAATGTTTGTCGCGTTATTAAAATTAATCTCGCGCGCGTATTCTATTAATTTTTTTTTGTATCGTGAAGTATATCGCGCGATATTTTTTATAATTAATTTTGTTCGTCTTAGAAATAAAACCAATTATGTAAGTAAGTATTTATTGAGAGGAGAGAGAGAGAGAGAGAGAGAGAGAGAGAGAGAGATTTACATACTAACAATAAATTTAAAGAATTATTATGAAATAGAATTCCTTCCCCTTCGTTATTTTCGAGAAGCAGAAACGTTTGATAAAACAATGCTGTAACAACACTATATTCCTGTGAATGTGGAAAAGCTTCCTTTACTAGAGATATATCACTGTTACAATGTCACGTATCCATCTGACGACTCAGTAGAACAGATAACAGGTTCCGAGTGTTGTGATGACATCACGTCGTATCTCGTGTTAGTTTAACTTTCTTGCTTCCCAAGATAGCTACGAAATGGAAAATTCACGTGTATGCGTTTTTTGAAGACAAGTTATTTATCGTAAATAATTATATAGCAATTGCAAAGATTTCTGTTAGTTTTCTGTTAGTTTCAGCAAAAGCCGAGCGCGTAATCCAAAGTTTATAAAGAGCAGTTTTCTACAGCGTTGCATATATCGATGTCGCTTTAGAGATCTTCGATCATTTATCTGCTGAATCGAAACTATCTATTTGCCTCGATACGCATCTCCGCGTTCGCATTTTAATCTTGATTCTATCGCGGTCTTTCCCGACGCAATGATACCGTCTGCAAAATGGTATCGCGCGCAGCGAAGGTTATCAATCTCCGCGGTCGTAAATCTAATTTGCTTTATTAAGTTTTATCTGGAGCGTAGTATACGATCTCGCAAATCGCCGGCGCTCAATCGCGCTAAGTAACTTTAGATGTTATCAAGCGCCCAGCGGCGGGCTTAATTACGCCCGGATTAATACAAATCGATAAAACCCGATACAGTTCTTCTTGCTTACCAGAGAGATGCAACTATTCGCGCGCGCCATTTGCATTTATATTGTTTTATTATTTGCTCTCGCGTAATAATCGAGGAAAACTTTACGAGTCTGGCAACACCGCGAGTCAACCGTGATTGGTTCGTCAGTCGGCGCAATAATAATGTCCGATCGGTTTCTCGAACGGTCAGCGCATAAATCTATGGAGTCCTAGCTTGTCATAAAAGCGACACAACAATCTGTAGCCCCGTTCTTCGGGCCGGGCATAATGAGGCGGTTGACCCGGCGAAAATATCACCTGGACGAGACGCGAGGATATCAACGCTGACATTCGGCTTTTGTTGGTTGCACCAGCTGTGACCGACGGGTCACTAGTTGGGTCACTTTTCGTGATCGGTTCACCTGTCGGGAAAGACGGCGCTCCGCTCGCACACCGAGGACGATAAGTCAAGCCCTGTCCACCTGCGATCCCGGGCACAATGGACGACGACGACGACGAGCCCTGTCTTTCATCTCACTTATGCGAGACGTAATGCAAACGTCTCTCGCGAAGAGAGAGAGATATTCTCGCATTCTTCCCGAAGTTATCTCCGTAAATAAATCATCTTCGTGCCGTGGTGGCAGGTAAGGAACTCTATCGCCTTGTTGTGAATTGATAATAAGGCGAAAAAAAAGTTTGTGATTAAAAATACGTACACGATGTGGTCTACGCGCATTGCCGCTGCTCATTGTAGATTTCTCTTATTTGTTTCAGATGTATAAGTTACTGAAATCTCTTTATTGGTGATTATGACGAACTTTATACTTTATTTGCTGACGGTAAATTTAATTAGGAAAGAGTTTATTTCAACGCGATTGATAAATGTCGGACAATTTCTACGGAAACACTTAGCGCGTATACACGTATATTATATTTCATCGAGAAAAATAAAATTTCTCTCTCGACGAATGTCAAATTGGAACGCGTAACGTGGTTGATAGATCACTCAGCTAAGTCGTGTGTAAAGCGGTGTCGCCTTGACGATCGCCTCGACGGTAAAATCCGGGCTATTAATAACGCAGACGGGTCGTAAGTCAACCTGATCTCTACCTGCAGCGCGACATTTCGCGCCCTGTTCTCGAAGCAGGTACAATGCGCACAAGGAGGCGGCGGTTTTGCCTACACAAAACTCAACTCCTCGAAACGGACACAAGTTCAGCCGGCGTAATATACATATACGCGAAGTGTATACGCGATAAAGTTGTAATATTTCTATTTCTTCGATTCGGATTCGAGTCACGGCCGATATCAAACCGCGCGGTCAATAACGGAACCAGCGCAATATTTTTTTTTTTTTTTATTTCTTTGACTCGCAACACAAGTGACAAGCGACACAAGCGATATCGTGCGGTTTTGCGATAATGTTATTTTCGATTGCCTTATCGATAGAACTAGTCTTAAAAAATCGAGAAATACGAGTTTATAAAAAAAGAAATAATAAAATTACGCAAGTAAATAAAATATTTCTGCGTGAGAAATACGTTTGACGCATATACTTCACGTAATAAATTAAAAATATCAATGTAACAAGTCACACACATCTCGGACTTGACAAGCAATTCTTATAGTAGAGAGTCGTCACTTCTGCAGCTGAACTAGATTCAATGACGCACGGGGGCAAACGAATGCGCGCAACCCCCACGGATTTGGTTCGGTATGCTAATCAGTCGATAAATCAGTAAGGACATCTCGACGTGCCGATTCATTACCGAAATGGCAGCTGCCAATTGACGCGTGTGCCGATTACAACGGCTTCGCACACGGGGTAGATCTCTTGGAAAAGAGTACGGAATAATCGCATACGAGTGGAGTACGGGAATGACGTTTGTCGATCGATGTCTGCTTTCGTGGGATTAAAAGAGCAATGGAAATTAAATGAGATTTATGATAGCGCGCGCAATATTCAACGCATCTCTCTTCAGTCTATTTAATATATTGCTATAACCGTTTTTCAATATCCGATATAGATTTTTTTTAAACTAATTTAAACTAATTACATATATAACGAAATATATCTTAAAAGAATCCATTAGTGTATGCAAATCTCATTACATGCATGTTTTTAGATAATTATCAAATACATTTCATGTAACGTTATCTTACATTAAGAAAAGACTACATCCAATGGTCGAAACGGTTGTTACTTCTCTCTCTCTCGACGCATATAATAAATGATTTCCAACACGCAGTCAACCGTGTTCCTGCTTCTAGCCTATTCTAAATCTCTCTATTTATATAGATAGATATTTTACAAGTACAGAAACATTTAATAATTTAGGCCTTTACGGACAGGAGGTCTCCCAGACTCTCACTCAAAGATTGCGCATAGGCGTTTCTAATAAAAATTAGTTTTTTTTAATTCTTATATCTTTGAAACTACTAGAGATTTTTTCAATTTGTTTTTTTATCGACGCAGAATTGTTTAAACTTTTAAAGAAACAAAAAATTAAAAAAATATTGATATTGTGCGAAAATATTTGATTTCGCGTGGATTTCGCAGACTCAGTCTGACTCGTAGGTCATTTTTAAGGTCTGATATGATAGATACGACAATGAATTAAATCGAAAAACTTCAGATTCTTGCACGAAACGTCTTGTCATTCTGCGTGAGCAAGAGTGTAATTTATTGCGCCTCTGGAAACTAATGTAAATTTGCAATCACGATCGCTATCTAACGGAGCTATACGTTCGGAGCCATGTTCGGAAATTTTTCGTCGTCACGGAGATCTTAATTCCAGTCGCGCCCTTGGAAGCGAAGGTATTAACATTACGACGGACGCGGAGACTCGTCGCGTTGTTGTCGGGAACATCGTAATGCGCATCTCGTCGAAGCCCCTCGCCGCGGCACGCGCGACAAAACGCCCAAACAGATGTCCGACGACTCTGTCGATAGACCAGTCGGACGTATCGGTCTTTGCTATCTAACGATGCGTTCACAGAATCATCCATCCAAATCTGCCTAAGGCGCGCGCGCGCGCTAACTTTCCGTCTAAACTTTCTTTGCGCACCGCCATTTATCAAGCGCGCATTAAATATATTCCTGAAGCGGTGCAGCTGTCGAGAACGAGCATGTCCCTGCCCACAATGGGATGGGATGGAAATAATTTTCCACGGCCAAGAGTATGGATCTGCACACGCAGAGACCGAGAGCTATCGAAAGAGACTTATATATTATATATATATACATGTATACGCGTGATAACGCAGAAAAAGGAGAGCGAACAGTGAAGAGAGAGCGCGGAGAAAGCGGGAGGAGGAAGGTGATGGTGATGGTGTTGTTGCGCGCTGTTGGTTAGGTGGCGGTTTTCAATCGACAATCAATGAAGCGCGTCCGCTGGATTAAAGGTCCAATGGAGAGAGATAGATCTAGATTCGCGGTACTGACTGAGCCAATCGGATCTGGTTCAAGGAACCCCGGGGACCGCGACGATATTTGCAATGCAAAATAGGGTACCGCCGGGGCTACCGGCGAACGAGACGGGCGCGCACACGCCATACGTCCTTTTCCATCGCAGGGCTCTGGCCCTCCTTGTCGCGCCACGACACATGGCTACGTTCGATTATTTAGATATGCAGATGATCCGCCGGTAGAGCGCGAAAGAGCGAGAAAGAGAAGAAAGGTAGAAAGAAAGACGAGGAGGGACGCCTTACCTTCGCTCTTTTTTTTTTTTTTTTTACTCCGGACCGAGCTAACGTGAATCGTGTATGTATACGTACTCGGAAAGGGTGTTCGCCGTCCCTCTCGCCGTCTCGCGCGGGTGAAACTACTTCTACTCTCTTCCCCGCTCTTGCCCCCTGAAAAAACCCCCGCTCGCTGCTCGTTGCATAGGGAGCTCATTGTTGAGCCCACCGTCAGGGAATTTGCATGTCGACGCACTTTTCAACGCGTGTTCACGAATAGGGTGGTCCTAACGCCTCGGATAACAAAGTTGTCTCCCCACCTTTCGTTAGCTCGGATGCTCATTTTTTCGGCATACGTTGTTGCTTCGCGCGTCTAATGTGCAAATCAACGAGCCGGAGAAGACAAATGTGTTAGACTATACGCAATCTATTTGCATGTTCAACGATGCTAGTTTCTCTTGCGCTTCAGCATTCAGTTATTCAAGATTTTAATCGCAGCTTCCCGATTGATTCTCTTAATATTTACTTTATACACACACTATTTCAGGGATACAATAGTCTGTTCTATTAATTATTTGCGATTTACAATTAGTCATGGATCGATCAACGTAGGGAGAAGTCCTCATCACTGAAACTGCAAGACCACCGTGTCGAAATAAAGTGTTGTCTGCTTCGACATCCGATGGCTTCGGTCAATCGTGTGCGCGACAAAAAAGCTAACAAAGACAAACGGAGAGAGTTAAAACCTGTCACATATAGAATTCTAAAATGTTAATCGAACTCGATTTTTCCTCGCATATCGCTTCCGTAATTGGCTACAACAGTATTTGCGATAATAAAATTTACGCGAGTCTTGAATAAAACGCGTAAAACTTTATTATCTTGTTCTCCGAAAATAAACAATTAAAAAATTTACCGCAAATCTCCGATATATCTTTTTTTTTTCAAAAAGATGTTCGCGAAAATATTTGTACTTCGTAAGACTCCGAAGATACGCGCGCCTAGCTTAACAAACGCGAAAGTGGAGAGACACGCGCTAACCCAAAACGCCGATTGAATACGAGATCACGCGCGTGTATACGCGTTCATACACGCGCTTTTATACTCGCGCTCGTGCGCGTACACGCGACCACCAGTGTTCGTTCGATAGAGCAGGATCGTATTTTTGTACAATACTTCTTATATTACACGAACATTTTCTCTGTGAAATCGGGAAATTCGGTTTCGGTCTTTCAACCAAAACCGAACTAATTATCTTAATAAAAATAGAAGAGACATTTCGCGCAGATTTAAATATGTATTTTTATAATTGTTGTGATATATAGAATGTTGCAACGTGTTATAAAGTAGACGCGTATATGCGACTGGTAGCGGCATGCTCGCATTAATACGGTGCAATGCACGCTAAGCAAAGGTTACTCGTGCGGAACACGTTCTTCCGATTTCCGCGGTTTCGCCGGAGCAAATGCGCGCGTAGGTTGCCTCCGATGGTGAAACGGAGACACACACGATCGGCCGGGCACAAACAACATCTCCAAGAACTTGTTTATTGCAGAACTATAGCGCGTGCGCGCGCGCGCGCGCGCGGTTATTTATAACTTGATGCCGATCGTATAAAAAGAAATATATGCGAATTTTTTGTGTGAATGTTAATTTGTGAAAAATGAGGGAATAGTAGTCAAGCGTGTCTAATTAAAACTGGCTTAACGCCGCAATATGTTTGTGCAGATAACTATAAGCGTTTGAAAAACTACGAGAATTATTTGTGAAGTTTGAATAATTTTGATTTATGTAGTCTGTTACAACTTAATAAACGCGGACTTGATTTTTCTCGTTTTTCTTATGTTCGAGATATAATATAGATACAATGTGTTGATATTTGCCACGGTGGAACGCGAACTTTCTCCAAAGGAGAATGCTCTATACATTGATACGCAAAGAGAGTGAAACTATTTGTTCACATCCGGTTACGCAAGTTTCAGTCTCCTTATAATAATCTTCTGTCTTTCGCGCGCGCACGCGTACGTGTGTTTTCATAATAATCTCGTACATTTGTGACGAATGACGCGATGATATCGTAGGAAAATAACTGATGTTCTGGCAACGGTGCCGATTAATAAGATCGTCAACTAGGCTTAACACCGTTGATAGAGATCGGGCTCGCGAATTATGTTTTCCGAGCCAACTCGGTAGCCAACTTGGCAACCGCCGCGAATATCGCGCAGAGAGAATATATCGCGTGGGCGGCCTTGTACACGTGTATGTGCGGCGGCGTTTAAGATTTTAACGCTATCAAGACTCGATCAAAAAGTCTCGCTTTGTTGGCGCTTCGCTACGGAGCTGCGATCCGCAATAAAAACGTTTGTCCCAATCTGTACCATTGTTGCGCGCGCCGCGCCGCCGCGATTACGATGTCACGAGATATTCGCGCGCGCTCTACGCCGTCGTCGATCCGCGAGAGATTCGTCGTCGAAACGATGGAACGATAAAGCCATCGACAAGCTTTCGCGTACTCCCTCGTCGTGTGTACGTGAATGTGCGCGCAAAGCTGCGCGCGCTTGCCACACGAGGAATATGAAAGAGGCGGACAGCAGGAGTCGAACACGATGATCAATACGCAGCCGAGTGTCAGCGAGAACCATAGCCGCCGATTTCTGCGATTTCTCCAAACCGTCAATCATTTGGATCGTGTGGAGTTATGCGCGCTATCTGGCTAGTTTCGTTGCGGTTCTCGCGAAAGTGGCAACTTTCTCAAACTGTTTTTTTTTTTTTTTTTGCACGAATTCGCACAGCGCGAGGCAACATCGATCAGGAATTCGTAATTAATTAAACAGATTTCTTTTCTTAGAAAAAAAAAAATTAAATAAAAGTCAAGCGTTGCCCGAATTAATATGTTTCTGAACTTTTCACACTTTGCGACATATAATATAAATTCCGCGCATTAAAACAGGATACCCGCAACCAAACCCATAGTTGCATAGTTCGCCGATGACAAAGTCGGCGTTTCTCTGACGATTTTCACAAAAGAAAACGCGTCGTTAAAGCATGATACCTGCATTCCATCGGTTGCAACATGTGTGTCATACGAGACGTGCTTTGATTTTCTATCGTTTCGATCGGGCCAGTCCTCGTTCGTGGCTTATTTACGCGGCACGAGTCGGCGACGCTTCGGTAAGCTGTACTGCGGGCAAAAAAGAAAAACAATCAACTATTCATGTTTGAACTAGTCACGGGTATCAAATCGCTGTATCGATACATTTCGCAATCGGCGACACTGAAATCACAATGATTCATTCTTTAACTTTCGTTCTGTACGGCGGCGGTTGGCGTGCGAGAGCGTGTCGCAGAAAAATTAAAAAAAAAAATTTGCACCATCAGTCATCGATTTATCGAATATCGTTCGATATTAATCATACGAACGTTCGAAATTGAATCTTATTTACGAGACTATATTTTCCATAAATTAATCCGCGTATAAAATCTATTATATAAATTATGACCGTTTGTTCGCGCGGCAGAGAAGACAATACTCTCTATTCCCGATGCAGCGCGTGCGTTTTCGATTTCAGACATCCTCGCTCTCGTATGCGTGCGTAAAAGATCTGTAGATTATCCATGTGTGTGTGTGCATATATGTGTATATACATATATATATACACAGATAACCCACAGATATATATACAACCGCCGTATAATCGGTTGGTGCGGTCAGACATCAGCGGGGGTGAGAAAGGTGCGGAGGAAGGGTTGGGACCTCAGAGCACGGCTACGATTAACACGTGTCACGCGTCACACGCACATACATATACGCGCGCTCATCTATCTTTCCACACTCGCGCGGATTGCGGGTTGCACACGCGAGCAAGCGATCGCTTGGTACATACGCACATAGATATAACGCGGCGCGGAAAGGCCCGACAGTCCATATATTTAAAAGCGACCCGCCGCCAGTCACCATGTAGGACAATAAAGGACGGAGGTGGTAACGTAACGTTTCCATACGCATTCCTGGGCGGCAGCAGCGCGCCCGGCCGCGCGGTCGTTTAAGAATTTCTCGTCGTGTACTGGAACCGAGGTGCGACACCGCGCATTTCAATCGGCCGACACGCGTCGACGCTCGCCACGAAAATTCGCTGTTAACCCTTCGCGAGAAATAATAATAATGAGACACACGCAGCGTCTACTAGCAAGGATCGATTCTAATTGTGCGTTGAACGCACAAAGAACACGTTGGAACACAGTGACACGATTTTTACAAACTATTTTAATTCGAATTGATTTTTATTTTTAAATAGAACGCTTTAAAAGTTGTTTATTTTACATGTTTACAAGATGTTTAAAAAATTCGAACTTTGCAAAATGGCAAAAAATAAGAACAAACTTACTCTTACGAGACGCGAGACTGGTGTTTGAAAATTGGAAAACATTTCAACGCGCGCCGTGAACGCGAAAGAAATTTCTTCCGCCGTTTGTTGCACTTTATATTGCGGACTACATTTGCATATTCTCAATTGCGAACATTAGAACGATTAATAACGCGCGTTGGACGTACATATACATATGCGTACGTATCTGTTCGCAGGTAGTTAAAAAGATATCTGAATACAAACGACGAGACGAGAGAGAGAGAGACTCTTTCATAGAAAAATGAATGGAGTTTCAGAGAGAGGCCGTAGGCGAAAAAGCGCCTCGTTTGAACCGCGCACGCACCTCCATTCACGAAGAAATTGTGTGCGGCCGCGGAAACGCGCGAGCCGCCGCCATCTATATTTAAACTTGTCGACCGACGACAGGAAGAAGGCACGACGTGCTCGTCACATCGTCTCCGAACGAAGACATTTTAAGATACCCACCGTCTTCTTTTTCTTCTTCTTCAAGTCACCGTCACACATTTACCATTCTGAAAGACTAACGTCTCGCGGACAGACATTATGCCGACGAGAAATAATCTTCTTCTCACGCGGTTTCGAGCACCTCGCATTTATTATGACATAATGTCGTCTCTCTCTCTTTCTCTCTCTCTCTCTCTCTCTCTCTCGATATTATCATTTCAATTACACTCTCGCGAACACTCTGTCTCAGACACATAAGCTATCAATTATATATTTCTGAAGAACTGGATATTTCTTTTTTTTTTCGTACATACAACCGGTGTAAGAACTCGGATCGAACGTCGAGCTGTGTATAAAAGTATCTTTAATCGTCCCATTGTGTTGTTCTTCCTTTGTTCGCTTTCGTCGCCTCCGGGTGAAAGCTTCGTTAAAATCGGATCGCTAATGCTCGCGATTTTTCAGCACGCTTGCACACATTGTTAAGCGAAATCGTGATAAACTAAGTATATACGGAATACACACGTAAACGGCGAGCGCGTTTTTTTTCCTTGCGTCGAAGAAAGGATAAAATCATCTGGTAGCGGTTGCAGTAAATATCACATTAGCTGCACTTATCTCGCATCTTTGTATCTTTGTCTATTTTGTATTTAAACAAGTAAATTTTCATCACCGATGATCAAGAGATTTAAAACATATCAAATCGTTGAAGATATTGAGTTAAAAATTATCGCAGTCTGTACAAAAAGACACAGTTTTACGTTAATGAGATTATTTTTTTGCTAAAAAACCAAGAAAGAGCGAAAAAATCGCGGGCCGTTATATCGGGAGACAGAAGAAAAATCGGTTTGATCGTCGTCTGCACTACTTCCTCAATGGTATCTTCCTCTCTTCGAAACCGGTACTGACACGAAGTCTGCTTTTCAATCTGAGAGACGATTAATAATCCAGGAATACGCAAAACCGCATGTTTGCATACCTACTTTCCAAGCGAGCCGCCGCCTGAAGAAACCGGCTGCGAATACGCTTGTGTTTTTCCAATTACCGTCCAATTATTTCCCCGAGTTTCAAAATAAAATCGGCCGAAAAAATGGGGCGTCGCCGGAGGATTCTCACGCAAACAGGTAAACCAGAGTGTCGGAGTTAATCGTTAATTAAACCGCGTTCTTGTTTAATTAAGTTAATCGAAACGGAGTAGATTTGGAGTAAACATCGCGATGTATAACGTTTTCATTATGCTCGTTATCGCCTCGATCATAAGGCGGAAACGCTATACGACACTTCTAGACTGTGTCTCGATCCGAGATTGCCGATATAAACAATTTTTTCCTTTTCTATTTGTACGCGAAAAATGTATCCGCGTGTCGCAAGTAGGCACTGAACGGGATTTCAAAATCCTGCTGTCTCTCTCTCTCTCTCTCTCTCTCTCTCTCTCTCTCTCTCGCTCTTTCTCTGTCGGGCCGGGTCCGATTATAATTACGCGCTGGTACGTACGGGGCACGATGCTGCTTTTTCCGGTGCAATTATCGGCGTATGCATCTAACTTTATAGAGGACAGAGAACCAACCTAATACTCGGCATTAAGTATATTAGGTTCTTGACCGTTCTCCGGACTCGCCTGAGGTAGCCCCGGGCTGGCGAAACCAGAGCTCTCTCGACCTCGCTCTCGCCCCCTCTGCAAGTAAGTTCCCCTCCTCTCTCCCTACTCACCCCCTTTCTTCGTCGTCGGCAACGCGAGAGATACGAGCGCTCATTCGCACACGCGTGTCGCTCGCGCACCTCGTCGTTCGCGAGTTTACACGTCTGAATCGCAGGAATGCACGCGTGTTCCGCGGGACTTCCTCCCGCGGACGTGTCGCATCGGAATTGTCATCCTGTTTTTTTCCTCTTCTCTCGAAATCGACCGATTTCAGATCGAGATCTCTTTTAATCAAGCGTCGCGATTGGCATCGGAGAATTCGTATCGAATTATCTGCGATCTAATTAGTCGAAGCAATAAATGATATAACTAATAATGAGAGAGTAATTAACAATGACGTAATTTTTTTTATTATATTTTTTACAGTAATGTTTGTACACACACACATATATATATATATATATATATATATATATACTTATATATATATATATATATATATACTTTTTCATTTTTCGAAGCTTGGGTGTCTTTAGTTTGTCATATAGAAGAATTTTGCTCTTTGGTCTTTTCCGTATTCTTAAAAATGCAAACTTTCAACAACATTTTGAATATTTTTTCTATGTTTATCGCGCAAATCGCAATCGACGAGTGACGAAATTATTATTTCATCGACGGTTTTACCGCCGCGTTTATTCGCCGAGCGCTGCTGCGAGGAAAGAGAGAGACGGAGACACAGGGATTAGAGTTTCTCGAAAGCGCGGAGAACCGAGAAATGTTGGAAACTGGATATCCAGTTTGTCCGGAGCGGAGCGATAGCCATACACGAGATATCGCGCCTGTACGCGCTCCACTTTACATCTGCCTTTCTATGGGGATCGAAGAGCGAGGATAAATCGACGGATAAAACTTGTGTAAGTGCGAGATAACGCGCCTGGAAAATCGATCGTCGCGTCGGAGCGATCGGATGCTCCGCATCCGATGGGCCGTTTCACAATCGTAAGTGGCTTTTGGAATCGCCCAAGCACGCAGAAAACGTTTTATCGATTCGCTAGAGAGCTACAGATTCCTCCGCGTGTTTATGTTTTCTGCTCTTGTATGTATTTTCTGAATTAAATCTTAAATTACGCGTTGAATTATATCGAAAAAATATAAAAGATTCGCAGTCATTGATACCGTTAGAGATCGCGACGCACCATATCGAATAAATTTGCTTTCAACGAAGCTGCTTACAAACTGCTTATATTTGATTCAGAGATGCATGTATAACAGTCCGATAAAATATAACTATAAAATAACTATCAAGTTTGCAAGTAAAGTAAAGAGAAAACAGGAACTTGGAGAAATTGCACGAAACATCTGGCGATTACCGATACCGATTAATTATATCCACTTCTCGCGTTGTATTCGCGCGGCGAATATACCGGTTAAAGATTCCTAGCTCCGTGGTTGGCAAAGGAATGTCAAGGGCCACTATCGTGTATCCTATTGCTCCCGATATTTAGCAACCGTGGCGGTCGTGGCGATCCTAGCCGATCGCGGCGGCGGTGACCGGTCAGCCGCCGATATACTGTACTGGCGGCGGTTATTTCAGGTCGTGCCCAGTCACGATAGCCTCGAAATTCGCGGTAGTCGTCATAAATCTACGGGATCTAAGCGCTTCCAATACAACAACATAATCCCGTCTGATCGAAACAAGTCGCGATCTCGAATAGCGCGTCGGCTTTAGGCTCATTAAAATCCGCCGTGAAAAATCCGATCGATATATACAACCGCCACCCGTGCTGAAACGTGACAACGGCGAACAGTTAAGACCGGTTGCGTTGTTAACGCGTTAATAACACCGCGTGCGATTAATGGCGCTAAATGGGGTCGCGATTCTGCCGTAACGTCGTGAAATCGCGCAATACCAAACGATATTACATTGTTCTCCTTTTTCTTTTTAAAAAGAGATCGAGAGAGAAAACAAATGCGGGATTAGAGAATTATCGTATTCGGTATTGACGATCCATATTTGCTATATATAGATCGTAAATCAATTTTCAGCAAGAGGAAAAAAACAACAATCGGCTAAGATAATCCCTTTTTTTCTCGTTCTTAAATCAGAATCGCTTCGATTATTATAATTTTCCGTCACGATATGAATCTGCGTTATTGCTCGCTTGTTGTACGCTCCAGTTTCGATAACCGGTGTGTACCGTTCGCGGATCTAGATCCCGAGTAGACAAACAGGCCTGATTCGCGATAACCGCGGAGAGAAACGTAAATTCTGCCTCGTACGAGGTTTCTAGATTATCGAAATACCAGTAATGGAAATACTAAATGGAATCAGGTTCCAGGCGCACCGTATTACCGGTGCAGAAATGCGACGAAGTTATCGGGCGCCGTGACCATTTCGGGATTATTAATCCTGGCCGCCGGAGCTTCGGTCTAACACGAATCGCGATAGCGCGCGCGCTCATAATAGAAAACTAAACCGTAAAAACATCTTCACTGTAAGAAGTTACTCCAGAAGTTTATCGAAGATCGACCATTCGCAGAAAATATCACAGACAAACGGTGTCGGGTGATAAAGGAGCCGATGAACCTCAAGAAATGAAACCCGTAATTTCAGAAGTCACAACAATTTATTGTTTTTAGACGTTTGGTTTCAACGCAAACGCGTTTGTGTGTATATATTTTAGAAATAGATAAGAACCCGCAAGACGTTCTCGGGTTTTCGAAACGATATTAACGATATTCTTCACAGCGAAATTCATGATAATTGCAGTTAGCGAGCAATCTCTCGTATATTGGTACTTTACAACCTTATGGTCGTGCGGTTTGATGAAGAAGCGCAGACGAGAGAGTTAGGTGGTTTGCGTTTTATGCACAAAAGCCTGCGAGCGTTCGCGACGAGAAGGGTGGAGAAAAAGGGACAGATAGATAGATAGATAAATAGAGAGATAGAGAGAGAGAGAGAGAAGCCCGGGATCGAGGGGCGGCGGCGGTTCGTTATGCCGGCTCCGCGAGGACAATTAATTATCTCCTGATTCCTTCTAAGAAACCAGTCCAAGTACGCCCGAGCGAACACACGGACGCGAGACCACGGCCGGCCAGATGCACACGCACGCACCCACACGGCCGCCCGCGTGGACGGTGTTTTATAGACACATATGATGGAACACTCTCAGGCCGATCGTGTTTCAAACCGCAGAGGGACTTAACTGAGAGAAACGACACACACTCTCCTCTATATCTACGGCTGTTGGCCCGAGAGAGTTCGTTCGTGCGCACAGTTTTCGGACCTGCCTCCTCTCTATCCTTTCTCTTCGCGGTTTTCTCTCTTTCTCTCCGTCCGAATTTTATTGTCTACCGGACGTAAAATTGCAGTTCGCAAAACATCCGATCTGCAAGCGCGCGCGCGCAATCATTCCAGGAACGGAAATATATGATTGCGGATAAAACGGATTCACTCTCGGGCTATATTCTATCGATTACGACAACAATGATTAGTCTTCCGCAACCGTTTATGATCGTCGATTAAGTTAACTTGGTTGCAATTGCTCGATTAAATTATTACGTTCCTCCGCTTGGAGATCACATCGTTGGCGTTTACTAAGTACCGACGCGCTATATAGTGAATTACGAGGTATAGTCGGAGCAACAGGTTGTCAGAGCGCGCGATCGGATCTGACAAAATATATATATATATATACGTGATTTAAGCGTAATCGCATCGTAAGGTTGCGAAATTACGTCCGCTTTCCTATTAATTTGCGCGATATTACACAGACGTATCTAATTACAATCCCGCAGGTTAACGATTCAAACTTTATCAACGCGAACTTCGGTCGCGTTTCGGTCGCGGCGTGGCGTAGTTGCGAGTCATTAACCCGTCTAATCGCGTCGAGAGAGGCCCAAAGGATAAAGACATTCATCATCATTAGAATGGATAATTATCGCGAGCGCTGAACTTCAGACGATGTGCCTACTTCGGGCTTGTCCGTTCATTAGGTGGCTCGGCGGGAGGAAGCTAACGGCTCGACGGCCGGTACCTCCGGTTGCCGAGCTCGGCTTCCCGATGAGAGACAAACGCTGCTTCACCATGGATTTACGCGGACACGTGTACGCGTACGTGCCGTACAATCGCCGACGCGATCGGTCGTTCGCGGTTCGACCCGTCGAATCCGTGGAATCGACGGGTCGTCCTCTTCGCTCATTCTATTCTTTCCTCTCTCTCTCTCTCTCTCTCTCCTCCTCGCTTTCTCGTGCTTTTTTTATTATTCCGCGTACGGGGCGCGTGACACGTCCGCGGCATCCGGCCGCGTACGTGACGTCACATGCGAGCTATATTGTACCGGTAGAAGCTGATACCCATATGGTCTGGTATTGACGGAATCGACGTTGGTCGAGAGAAAGACGTCGTCGGTTGATTCAATTGCTAATCAGAGTTTAATCCTCGCATTCTTCCGGCGGTCAATCGGCGCGATAAGAGTTCACGGTTACGGATTAATAAAATATTTTTTTATATTTCCTTATTGATCTTTATTAACTTCGGAAACACAAAATTTTTCAGATAGTTAAACGCAAAAATAATTATTTAAATACTACATATATATGTTTGGAGTATACTTTATGAGGATGAGAGTCTTTTCTTTCCTCACATTCATTCTTATCGGGATTTCATCGCGCATGCTCCTCATTCTCAGTTTCAACCCCTCGATTATATTACGGAGGGTGGAATTCCGCGAATAGGAAAAACGGGCTTGGAACTTGCGCGTTAGGTTTTCGCGACCGCCCCCTCGAATCGGGAAAGCGAAGAGCTGCCTCTCCGTCGAGAGGGTGGATCGCCCAAAGGAGGGAGTGGGCGACGACGGGGTTGTCTGACTCGGTCGCAAATCGCCGCGTGGTGGGCGTGACCGGCGATTCCTTTTTCTGCGAGGCGGCGAACTCCGCGGCAACTTCCGCCGGCTGTTTTGCGACAGGAAATTAGAATAATTCGATGATACGTAACTGTTGCGGCCAGAGCCAGAGGGACGGTCTTCATTTGAATATCTGTATAATCGGAACGTCGTTGGGGCGGAACCAGAAAACGGCGGAGCCCTGCCGTCGACACCTTCGCACCCTCGTTTCTCTAAGGGATGTGTAAAAACCTTCTTTCGCGCGGTTTCTTTTGGTCCCTCGTCTCCACTGCTACTTAGGAATGATAACAGCTTCTGTTCCGTTACGGAGGTCTATCCTCCATTCTTCGCATCATCGAAATTACAGGTGTGCCACTCAATTCTCCGCTTCAAATTTAGAGAAGTTATAAAATTGGAGAGTTAATGTGCGTTAACAAAAAAAAAAAAAAACTAATTACGTGAGACGAAGATAGAAGACTGCTCATGATTTCAGTTTAGATGGAATCTTAAGATTGCCGTTTGCTTCCGCGAAGAGAATGAAATAAAAAAGATTCAGCGTTATGCGAGTTCGCCTTGTGCACGAGCGCGAGCCCCGCTCAGCGAGTAAGGAATTCATCAGCTAAAGGTTGGCAAACGCGCACTACCATAAAACCAAATGATTTACGCCCGACACTTTATGGGCTACGGCCAGACGCTCCGACTTTGCGAAGTTTTCGTTGATTTTCGACCGGCATTGTTCGCGCAAAAATCGCGTTCGTTAGTTCGATAATTTTGCAGAGTCGGTGAGTATTTTATTCGTTCTGATAGAAATATATTAAATAATGAAAATATCGATTACTTTTCTCTCGATTCTATCGTTTTAAATATTGTATCTAAAATTTCTGTCTTTATGTAACAAATTTCATATAACATTTTTAATTTTTTCCCTACAAACGTTTGTCAAACAAAAAATCATTTACTTGGTATTTTATTTTTATATTTTTTCCAAAATACACAAACTTTATTATAAAACAAGTATTAAATTTAGGAGACGCTTTAAATTGATACCTTCTATTTTTTTTATAACGCGATTATTTCGTGGTATTTCGCAACGTCAATTATAAGCCACTCACAAAAGTCAGTGTCTGCTGTTTTATATTAAAAGAAGCACACGTCAGCCCTGTTGAATCGTAAGGCTTCCAGAATATCGATAAATTGCGCATTCTTTTTTTCTCTCTTTCTCTTTCTGTCTACCATTTTCGTTTTACGGTGTGCGTTTCTATACGTCTCTTCGTATTCGCTCGCGCGCCTCCGCAGACTCTGGGAGCCAAGTAACCGGAGAACTCGAAGAGACAAGCGCGGTCGTCGATCGATGTCCCGTCCTCCTCCCTGCTGCGCTCTGACTGCGTATCTTTATTCACGTCGTACAAAAACGGAGAACTCTCTTTCTCGCGAACAGAGAGCACAGAGTCGCGTTAAAAAAGACACTTCACTGAAGAATCATTCGAAAAAATTCGAACATCTTGCACGTTCCGACTTCGCGGAAATGAAAAAGAGCCATTTTCGCACGCCATCGAAGCCTTATAAATTTCGATCTGCGATATTCTATTTCTCTCCCTCCCTTTTCTTCTCCCGTCCTCTATTATTATCTTTGCTCGTCCGCTGTGAAATAAATTTTTTTTTTTTTTTTTTTTTTTTTCAACAGCCATTAATTGGCCGATTTATGGATTTTTTGTCTCGAACGGACTTTTTTCGGAACAGATCCTCGATCGAGCCGAGAAGATGAACGGACGAACCTGTCAAAATATTGTCGACAGTTCTGCCTATTGTCGTGCGATTTTCCGGAGGTACGGTAGTCACAAGGGGATCCCGCAGGAGGGGGTCCTGTCTCTGGGTCATCGTTTCGGCTGCCGCCGGTTCGGAATCGGGACCGATCCGGAGGCGGGCCGATAGGTCAAGCGTTAACCGCTCAATTTCACAGACGGACCTCCAGGAATTTTCTCCTTTTCAAGAACAGGTGCTATTGTGAGATCGTTTTTCTCGGCTTCCTTTCAACGAATCACTTTTCACGGAAAAAAAACCGTATAATGGCCCGTGCAAAAAAACACGGACTGCCTTTACTCAATTTCGACCGAATCGTTCTTCAACTATTTTTTATTCGCGTCTATTAAAAAAAGTCGACGAAAAACTAACGTTTCTCTGGAAATGATTAGTCGGTGTAGCTTTTACCTTTCTCTATAATAATTCAAGTCTCGAAATTGATCTGTGAACACATTTCCGAAGTGCTCATTTTTTGATTGATCTCGTTTATTCGTGAGAAATTTAAATTTTCTTTTTAGTATATACATTTGTTTCAGTATTAAAACAACAGTTGAGATGTGTTTAGAGTTCAAAGAGTCTGTTCGATTCATCTTTAAGCTCTGTGTGCTTGCATCTCCAGCTACCAATACGTAACGAGTGGCGTGCATAAACGTAAAGGAAATTACGAGGGATTAAAATGATAAGGAACGCATAGAGGCAGTGCCGACCAATAAAAGGTCGTTGACGTCTCACTGGCATATACAATCGCCACGTTCACATCCATATGCGCGCGCGTGCGTCTTCCTCGTCGATAAACATGCAAGTTACGCGACATAGCGCTTTGTACAACGACGTATATGTGTGATAGCGACGCACAAGCTCGCCGGCAGGAACACGCACATGGCGGCTTCACCGCACACGTATGCAGCAGTTAAATTCGTTAATAAGTGGCTTCGTTGACGTTATTCTTAACTGAATACTCGAACTTTTCTTGCGACTCTACGCGAGACTTTTAAATGAATTCGTTTTTACAAGAGGATCACTTGTGAAAATGTTTTACGTTTTTAGACTTGCCGCGCGACCAAGTGGATTTAATGGAAACCGAAATATACAAGTGAGATTATGCTTTCAAAAGAGAGAGAGAGAGAATGTTATGTGCGCGTCGCCTCTCTTTTTTTTCTTCCTTGTACGTATCAGTTGCTTATTGTTTCATCGATTTCTCAATTAAATGCCCTACGCACCCGCATCGATCTTCTTCTCACCTAGTCTCGCCTTTATACTTCTTCCTTTTTCCTCTCTCCGTCTCTTTCTGTACTTTTCTTTCTCTCAGCACGCATTGTGAATGGACTGTCGTTCGATTCTGGGAATTTAAAAAACGGGAAGGAATTTGTTGGAGAAAGGTTGGAGAGAGAAAGAGAGAGAGAGAGAGAGAGAGAGAGAGAGAGAGAGAGAAAGGAAAGAAAACGGACGAGAAGGGAGATGAGCGCTCTCAACGAGCGAGGGAACGAGAGAGAAGGCGAGAGCGAGATAGTGGCACGTATGTGAGTGACGTATGCAGAAAGACACGTGGTGGGTGTGAGCTACTGGTATTTTATTGTTCGGCCGGCGTGATTTGTGATGTTGTGTTGCATTGTCGTATGAAATGGCTGCATCGTACGGAGAGAAGTCCGGTCGGCTTAGAACCACTTCTGAATGACGTGCATGGCGATTCCGTAACTAAGTCCCTCGGCTCCGGATAACGAGGGAGATACCGTAAATGTAAATCACACGCGACCGTTGAATAGTTTTATTCCGCGTTGGCCAATTTCCAAGCCCGCCTCCGATCGTTTTATCGTCCGGTGGTCGGACGCGGTGGTATATATACTACGCGCGTTTGCTTTGCACGCGATAACATTAACACCTGCGACATGGAGTCGCGATTGTAATCAGTAATACCTCTCTCGCAAAAGCTCTGCCCACTGAATAGCGCTGGAACACGGGCGCGACAATACCGCGTCTCTAATAAGAACGGCCGGCTCGGATAGACACACAATTGACTGAGAACCAGTTCGCATATCGTAAACATTGTTGCAAAGTACACGGTGATGATACCGAGTGTAGTGAGGAGGCCAAGCGCGCGAAATTCGAGGCGACCACGCCAAACGGGAAAATAATTCTAGACGGTGCGCGCATAAATAGAGAAACCTCGCCAGATAAATTACGTTTCGCAACAAAGCGGCAAGCCGGCGGACGGATAATCGGGATTTTTGAAATTAATTGCCTCGTAACGTCCGTTTCCCGAAAGGCACATAAAATCCCTGTCGAGACGGGCCTCGAATATAAATTACGCGTTCCTTGAAACTCTCTCGCACATTTCGCTGCCCGACTACTGGCACAGCCGCATCTCTGCAAAGATGCAGTTATAGCAGCATTTATATATTTACCTATATACATATTCATTACCTAACTAATTCAAAATATCCATATGATAATATCTATATTTTAAATTTTATCTTTTTTGAGAAACATAAACGCACACAGAAAAATATCATTCCATTAAAGAAAAATCTAAGAAAATAATTACTCGGTTATTATTCAGTTTATTTGTTTTCTCTTAAGCAATTTAAGCAAAGTAACTTCATCAAAGAATATTTTCCTGATAAAAGTCTTACTTGTCATTTTTCTGTGTGTGGACGCATGGACATTAAAATATTAGTTGCTGAAACAAAAAAGTACATATATTCTTCTTTAGTACAGAGACACGTAATTTCCGCAAAGAGTTCACAAGTTATTTAAGTAAAATAATATGTAAAAAATTCAACAGAAATTGAAATTTATTAAAGAGACTATCTTTACGCGCAGCTCTAAAATTGATAATTTTCACTGGCAAATTACTCGAATAAGAGCAAGAATGTTTCAAATTGTCGCAACTTTATTTCAACGTGCGAGCGTGCCCGTCACCGATAACGACGAGACGCATCGATAGTTACGGACAGTTGTTGAGAGGAGAAAAGAACAGGGCAATCCTGTTCGTCGTTATCCTCCCACGTGATTTACAGAGACGAATTTATAGTCTTATTCGCAAAGGTAAAGTCGTTACGATCAGCCTTAAAGTTTCTTGGTCCTTCGCGTGCTCGGAACTTTCGTCTTTATTTTGTTTCTGGTGTTCTCGTTAACTCGACTAGGCCGCAATTTTAGCTTTGACTTACGGCAGTTTGGCAGTTCTGCGAGTAATTAAGTCTTACCAGAGAGAAAGTTCTGTTACTAAAAAATCCAAGGCACATAACGAGCGTGCGTTTACACAGACACATGTTTTGTAGTTTTTTTTTTTCTAATTTTTCTTTCTTCTCGGAAACGTTTGCGACTTTGTCACGCCACGCGATATTCTTTTCACTATATCATTCAGAAGTTAATTGGGATTGCGAAGGACGCGCGAAGGCGACGCTCACCTCGCGGAAATAACGCTCGGTTGTCAAGGAGATGAAATGCACACGTGATTTTACGGTTAACCGTAAAATAACCGTTCGTTTCCCCGCGACATAAACTTTATCAGCCATCATACCGCGAAATCGAGTCGCGCGCGGTACTCCTCACGCTTCGCGAGAGAGAAGTTTCCACTTTCTCGCGGACCAAAACAATTTTGCCGATAAGGCCTTGACTCACAGAGCCGTGGGAATCGATTTGACGCTCGTTACGAATACCTATGCGTATTCCCCGCGTGTGCGTTTTACGTGCATGCTCGAGTATCGACTCCTCCGGAGCTCCGGTATCGATTGTTCGTCGGGAGTCAGGTCGAGGGATATCCCGTTTCCACGGGACACATAATACTCGCATTCCCGCGGACCTCCGTTTATTTCTTCGTGTCGATGTATCTCGCGCGCGAGACACTTACGTCTCCGCGCGATGACGGATAAGAGGACACATGTGCGGTCTAATAACTGTGTATCGTGTCATGTATCGCGATCGTCGCATTTAATAAACACGTAAATAGTGTTTTATTTTACCAGAGTGAGAGAAAGAGAGAGAGAGAGAGAGTAAATGTTAAAATAATAAAAACGCAAATACATACATATATCAATATCAAAAGCGTACGGTATTGTGAATTTAATTGAATCGTTTTCGCCACGGATAAGCCATTCGTATAATAGCAATTGAGATGAAATGATTAAAGCCGCGCAAGATCTCGTTCGCGCGATTAATTACTATTCTATCACGCGTAACGGGTTCGTAGATCGCTTTTAATTATCGTCCGCTCGCATTGCGAGAGATCCGCGAGATTTCTTTCGTTTTGCCCGGTTTGCCGCTCAATTATTTCATCGTCAAAAGACTTCCCAGGTCGAAGACTTCTCTCGGCAAACGGACATTGACGGGACCGTGTTAGCTAATTAGAATCTCTCGTATTTGCGATAAAAGCAGAGTCACGCTGTTGGTCACTCCGTCGGAAGGCGAGAAAAAAAAGGAATCGAACGTGCCCGAGAAACGGTACGCGGCTGTGCCAGAATCGAGGAGTTTTTCGCCCGCAGCCACGGTGACCGTTAGAAACATTTTTTAGATCGCGAATTTGGATCTTCTTTTTTTTACGGTCATTATCTGAAACGATCGTCATTAAGACGTTTTCTTTGCGAGCGGTCGTTCATTACACAGGAAACGACCGAAGAAACACGCAATTATTAGTTTAATTTTCTAACGCTCCGTAGATAAACACAGCAACACACTTCGAGTATTCAGAGATTGTGTGACGAACTTTTTATTACCGTGCTCTCCGCCCGGCCGCGGCTATAATGAATCTCATTGATTCAATAAACGGACGTATTATCCCCCGAGTACGATGGTTTTTAATGGGATTTTAACCCCGTACTGCATGATTTGTTGTTTCGGCAGTCGCGCTCGTATTTTCGTTAGATCCGAAATAGAGACGCACACTTTGGAAGCTTTGCTTACACAGAGAGACGCCTCGTTTCCACGATAAATAATGTGAGAGAATAAATGCCGGTTAGCAAAACAAAACGCTTTCTACAATTCGCGTACAAATAACAAATAAAAAAATATTTCGAAATACATCTCGCACGCATTTTCCGTCGCGTCGTTTGCGCGCGCCCGCGCGCAACGGTTCGGAAACGGAGTAACGACGAGACCACGTGTAGCGTCGGCGAACAAAACGCCTATAGCAGAGAGTGCCACGATAAGTCGATGAAGAGACGCAAAGAGACGAGGCGGATGTAGCGCTGAAAGACAGCGATTCGTTACTTAATTCCATGCGCTTGCTTAAATAGAACAACTTAGTCTTAAGGTAGTCTGCAAAAATGAGGGAACATGCCGTTGTGAGAGAGAGAGAGAGACTTGCTCGCACAACACACGCTTACACGTCTAGTGCGAGAAAGAGACGCGAGAGAGGAGAAAAGAGTAAGAGAGAGACAGAGAGAAAAAGCATGAAGGCGCGCTCGCGCGCGGATCCCGCGATGTCGGGGGTGCCTACTGGTTTTGATATACGAGCACACTAATACACGTATCGAACGGCGTTACACGCGTGAGTCATATCGAAAACCAGTCTCGGCGAGAGACGCACACGCACGCCACAACAGCGAAAAAGACGGCGTGCCCGGCCGGCGAGAGGAGTGAGGAGGAACGGAGCGGACACACGGCGAGAGGGAACTTTGAATATTTCAGGCGCGCGCGCGAGGCGCGTGCGTGTGCCGTTATGAGGGCGTGTGAGTAATCTTACCGATGCGCTTCTCGATCTACGCGGACACGTACGTGTGAGATTAAAAACCACGTGTGCGTGCGCGAGGTTATTAACGCGCTTCGGTGTGCCTGAGACTGGATTTGTTACTCGGTTTTCGCGAAATTGTTTTCTAATTCTTCGATCAGAGTGACGATCAATGCGTGAGCGCGGAAGAGACGATCTTCGCGTCTTGTGACCGCCGATCGCTCGCAACGCGCGCACATAAAAGTAGAAAGACCTACTTTCTGCAAACTTGAAGTAAACTTTTGTACACGAAAGACAAACCGAGATGCGATAACTGTGACATTTCGAAAGTATGTACGCTCGACACGCTGAACTTCAATTTTCTCTGTGTACATAGGTATCTACGTGATAACGTTCGCGAAGAATTGGGAAAATAGGCTGAACGTGCTGAATTCCAAGTTACATTTTCCGTTGTTATATCTTAATTTACAACAACCGACGCACGGCTGTTTGAGAAAGTTCTATTTCTATGTTATAGTAGTATAAATCAATATCCAACACGTTGGCCGCAGAGAAAGTTATTCGGTTCTCTATGCTCCTTCGTTCGAGAGACGCGAAGTCGGTAAATAATACGCTACCGTGGGATGCGATTTTCGCAGGCGTGATTATTGATCGATGCGATCGTGACCGCCGATGAGGATTTCTCCATTTGTTTAAGGAGAATAGCGAGCGTGATTGCTTTGACGAATGATGGAGGGTAATGGGCGAGTAATGATTTTACTGGGAGAGCGGACGAAATTGCATATGCACAGATCGAGATGTATAAGGTCGCGCATGTAAGGCACCGAGTGCGGAGAACATATTAAACGTATGTATATGAAACGCCGCGGAATGATGCGCAGACAAACCCTGAATCCATAAATCGTTCGATCGATCTTGAAGAATTATTATTGGTACCGTATTTACTTTCTCGCGGAAAGAATACTGATCGTAAATTTTCGCAATCAAACTTGTCGTTTCAACAAAGATATAAATTTTTTTGAAATCTTACACGAGAAAAAGATGTTGTTTCGCAATCAAATCTGTGATTTAGACATTTCAACAAAAATATAGATGTT
Organism: Pseudomyrmex concolor; assembly: GCA_014839585.1. Taxonomy (NCBI): domain Eukaryota; kingdom Metazoa; phylum Arthropoda; class Insecta; order Hymenoptera; family Formicidae; genus Pseudomyrmex; species Pseudomyrmex concolor. The sequence goes on along the minus strand of QVOB01027499.1, from coordinate 27,241 downwards.
TTTTTAAATTTTAAAGGGCGATAAAAGAAGTCTATAAATGAGATTCAAACTAAGCGTCCGATATAGATTTTCGAATAGAATTTAATCTCGAATTTAATCTCGAATCACAATATGTATTACAATGTATTAATTACAGTATGTATTAATTTACCCGTTAAAAGTATTTCGTAATTACATGCAGCGTTTATTCTTACTCGCTTTATTACTTTTCTCATATAGTCGAATATTAAGACAGCCAGCTACGAACTATACAAATATAACTGTAAAAATATATAAAGACACAAGATGTACAGACTTTGTAACAGAAGAATTTCACAGGGTTTGCGAAGAACGATTTGTAACTGATAAAAAATTATTTGAAAAAAATTGCTAGCAAATTGACAAGTTTCGCGGAGATTGACAACGCGAAGAAAGCTTGCGCGACTGAAGCTCGCAGACGAGCAGCGTATCCACCCACGATGTAGCGTACTGTAACGAGGCTACAGTCCATTAAGTGCGTACGGCTATTATGGCTAATGCATTACGAAGCGATAAAAAACGGGAACTATAGCACAGTGCTCTCCCGGCTGCTCGCGCCCGCGCCCGCGCGCGCCGCACACTCGAGAGAACCGGACCACATTCCATGTCGGACGAGTACGAACGCCGCTGCTCGATGCATCGTCCGGAGTACAACGCTCGTAGATACGTCGAGACGACACGCGCACATTGCAAAACGCATCCAGATCCACCATATCCGCGACGTTTAGCCGCAATATGCGTCCAATTTACGCGACATCTTCACGTTGTTGCCCGAAACACACTATTAACTTATATTATTTATTTCGTATCGCAAAAACTTATCGTAAAATAAAATTTAAATTTGCAACTTGTGTTAACTCTTTTTTAAATTTTAATAATAAGTTTCTTTTGTGAAATACATATGTATGTCTTTAGATTTTTAAGTTCCTGCATTTTGTATCTTCTGGCTTTCAATTTTTTAATCCATGACACAAGGAAAAAACAGATGACAGAAAGCAGACTGTCACAAAAGATTTGTCAAGATCACATCTGGTTTATCTGGGAATCCCGTAAATATAATAAGAGAGCGGGTGTAAGGGAAAAACGGTGAGAAGAATTTAGATGCGGAAACGATAGGGTGTAGCGGTACGGGTAAAAAAAAACGAAACGGCAACCCTTTTCTTTCTTGTATCCCTCGCACGGAACCACGGAAACTACCTTGGAAAAATTCGACTCTAAAAATATTTCGTCTTATGGAGTTTCTCCGGAGTTTTTTCGACCGCGTTACTCTCTCCCACTGCTCGACTCTCTTTTTTGTCTTCCTACCCTCGGGAGAGACGCGCATCAACCATATGGCCCGCGAGGGAGAGATAAAAAATTCATATTTTCACTAGAAGGGCTGAGACTGAGCGCGGGATATTTTTAAACTTCACGAGTGCTTCAAAAGAGCATTCAACTTTCGTTTATCCGTCATTCTCTTCAGGTTTCCGTAAATCCTTTCACGTCACTAAGTCTTAATTATCAAGACGAGAAAACATAATTTCGATGACCAAATTGTCACATTACTTGTATTATATAATAAAATGAAACTGGATATTGTTGCTATAAATAAATAGATATTTTTCTCCATTTATATCTTTTATACAAAATTATTGACATAAATTGTTTCATTTTGTCTCTATACGAAAATTGTTACAACTCCATGTTTTTATCTTTATTAAAACAATAATATCGGGCAAATGAAGTCAAATGACAAACGATAATTGAAATCAAAAATAGCTTTTCCATTCTTTCCTCAACGATCGGTGCGGTCTTCCGTTATTTAAGGGTTTCTTTAGACCACTCTAATGGTTTTCTCACACGATCCCCGAAACGGTAAAACCCCTTTTCACGAAAATCGAAACCCCTTCTACGAAGCCGCACGAAGGTACGAGCGCGTTAAATCATTGGCACATACATATTACGCAAACTCACGAGGTCCCGTAATATTTTCCAATACCTGGAAACGCGATACTTTATTGGCGGATTTAAGAGGACCTTTAAGAAAACGTTTGAGGGAGAAATAGAGATGAAGAGAGGATGTGCCCGGAACATTCTGACCCATTTTCGAAGGGTTCCGCTTCAACCCTTTCGAGACCTAACGGGACGCCGCGACTTTTTTCCCACATTCTACTTTTCCAAAAATCGACTACCTGATCGTCAACTGCGAGGTTTAAATAGGTCTATTTCGTAATATAGGAAAAGGGTTTACCACCCTTTCTATTTCGGAACTTCGATTTTTTTTTCTCTCTCTTCCGAGAGAGTAAAAAAATATACGAAGGGGTTATTTTTCATCATTATGATTGTGTGACAATTTTCATAAACTTCTAAATAAGGTTTTTACTTTGTTATAACTCTCTTTAATAATATAGTAATAATTAGATAATGATCGCGGTGGAATAAATTAGAAAATAAAGCAACTTATTTAACACATATACAAAAAAACGATACTTAGTGTAATAAATTTTTCCATTAAATGAGAAGATAATCCATGGGGAATTTCCATAAATTGATGCGTAACACTGGTTACGAAGGAGAAATATAGAAATATAAAATACGAACGGAACGATAATTGTGATAAATGAGCGCGTTAAGAAATCAAAAGGCACAGAGAAACGTTCACACGGCGGAACTATAATCACGTGAATCAGGCCCATTTTCGTTCATGACTCTTTTCAGCTTTAATCATCCTTAATCCCCGTTACAAGCTACCCGCACGATGTAAATAACTCGGAAATGTCAATCTAAAACTTGGAAGGGATATTAATGTCGCGATGTATCAGAAACGTAACGGAAATAACAAGTACTATCAGAAGGAAAACTTCTGAAAACACATGTGCATCATCTTCTAATGCTGTTTTTTTACAAGAAGAAAAAACAGCTTTGTAGAAGCAATAATCTTGATAAAAACAAAAAGTAGAACGTTGACAATTTATGCGGTCATGTAACTTGAAACTACTATATTCCGATTTGAAGAACCGATCGAAAGAAATTGGATACTGAAAATCCTAAGCTTCAGTTTTCGGTCTTATTTTCGACAAATAAGCGTTGTTCTCCCCCATAGCTTTTGATCACATCCAATTTCTGCGACGCCATAGCATCCCTCGTTTTCTCTCAATTAGCGCGACTTCCATAGAAACCCCGAATAATCGTCACCCCTGCGTAACGCATCGGCGATAAGCATCGACGGCATCACAAGGACCTTTATGGGGTAAAAAGTGGGAGTGTCCTTCGAGGGCACTCGAATGACGTCATTGGTCGGTGGAAACGTCGTGCGCAGAGTGAAGTGGCGATTTTGCACAGGGGTAGAAAATTAATGTTCTCTCCTAAAAATTCTTTTTCGTTTTATGTCGTGTACAAAATGTTTTAAAATATAACAATTTGTTTCTATGTATCAAATTTTTAATCTTTTTACGAAAACAAGTAAGATAACAATCATATTATCAAACCAAATAGATATATAGAAATATTGAAGAAAATCCCTTTACTAGTAAAAAACTAACGTAACTATTTATATATATCGTCCAAAATTTCATTTTAAAAATATTTTCGAAAAAACTGTCAAACACTAACAACATAAAGTTATTCTTTCAATACCAAGTTATCCATGAAGACACAAATGCTTGTGAGGATTATTATTCCAATAATTTAACATTGTCACTCGTTATACGTCACTTCGCATGACAATAGAAGTTATTTACCTAATATTTCAAGAAGATTCTGTTACTGTTCTCGACAGTAAAAGGGTCAACGTTCTCCACAAAACCACCCCCACGAGGCCCACCTATCCACGCGCGTGTGCAAGGGCGTCTTGACGGTAGCATGCGAAGCGGTGCGCGCTACTCGCCAGTCGGTGGACGAATGCATGCGACAGCGGTTGAAGAACGGAAGAAGAGGAAGGAGTTGCTCGGCGGTGGCAGAACTCCGTCTCTTTGCCCCCGTCATCGTCGTCGTAGTCGTGTGGCGGTACCGCGCGACGACAACGACGCCGGGGCCGGAGGCCGACGGGAAAGGAGGCAGAGACGCGTATCGTCGGGGGTGGGAGGCGGTAGAACGCCGGGCGAAGGCGGGGAGAATGCGACGCGTCACTGCGCCCGACGGGGTGGGGCATCCCACAGACGACAGGCTGGTGGGGGCCCCTAAAGTCTTTCTCCGTCGGTGAAAGAGAGGACAGAAGGGGAGAGCAGCGTATATTTGCTCCCTCTTTCCCTCTCCCCGCTGTCTCTGTCTGTTACCCTTTGGAGGGGTTCAGTCATCTCGCGCCAGCCGAGCCACGCGCACTCTCTTCTCTGATATCCCGGGCTCGTTGGAGAACCACGGAAAACCACCCCGAGATTCTGCGTGCGGCAGCGACGAGAGCGTCATTATCATTGCGAGGGTGGCGTCCCACGTCTGCCGCCAAGGGTGGCGGTGGAGAACGGCGTGGTGAACGATTTCGCGCGGGCTCGAAGAAAGACGCAAAGCGAGAACCGCCCTCTCGGGACTCGGAAAGACCACCCCCACTTCTTCCCCCTCTTGATCGGACCCGCGCGCGCGCGAGCGCGCACCTCCCTCCTCGTCGCGGATGCTTAGACAACTTCGGGAATTGAAGACATACGGGTACCGAGGTTCATGGGTGGAGAATCCGCGCGGGTCCTACGCGATCGACCTCCCGTACGACGAGAATTCGTCGGGGCGAATAGTTTTCGAGTACCTTGATAACGCCGATAACGCCGGAAACGATCTACTTTTTCATGGATTCTGGTGACCATTTGATCCCGAAACGTTAATTAAGTGTACGTAGTGTTTTGTTATCACGAAACTATCATCGTTTACGTTCCGTAATAACGTCGTCCGATCGTTCTCTCCCCCACATTCTGACAGAACAAATGCTTAATAATCGAAATTCGTAATGACATACGGTGAAAAAATCAGACTGGAGCAGTGCACGATGAAAGTTGGCGGTCGGGACAAAAATCAGTGGTGGTTGGTCGGGAAAACCACTAATCGCTCGAGCTGAGACCAAGAATGTACTTGAGAAATCATTCAAATGTTTTATCAAAATTGAGAGGATCTTGAGTGACGGTGGTTCAAGGTGACACTACGTGTGTTTCAACGACGGTGGAAGTGATCTCAGTGGGCGATTCAAGAAAAGAACGAAGCTAGTGCGCGCTTCATATGTTCTTCGCGAGATAGAAGACCTCTTCCAAAAATTGAAGAGCTTTGTGACAGATATCTATTGATGATGATAACGATGATGATGATGATAAATAGCGACAAATCCAAAAACTCGAATCTTCGGTGTGAGTGATTGCGATCGCAAGAAGTTTTCGAATTTGGTGCGTGAGCGATTAAATTGTCTCGCGTTTTATTATATTTGATTGTTTTAAGTGAACGGACCCCGGGATGATTAGTGTGGATAATCGATAACTTTGTGAGACCCCATTGTCGAAAAAACATACGTCAGAACTATGATGATGTCGACGGGAGTGATACGTGGCAAGAACGGAGATAGTAATTAGAGAGAAAGAGGTAAAAAAAAAAAAAAATTATTGCACAAGTCGATGTTGCGTTTTAACTTGTGAGAGAAAAGTTTAGGCTTATGTAGCTTTTTTTCGTGTTGAGATATTCATATTTTTACACCTATCTTTTTGAGATAAAATTGCACATGAGAAAGGGAAATATATATTACTGCTTTATGCATCTGCTCCGATTGAAAAAAATAAGGAGAACGTATTTTAGTGAAAACATATTAAAATAATATCTCGTTCAATGAATAAATGGGAATAAAATCCACTTCAAAACTAGCAAAGTAAAATTATTGATGACATATTTATCGAAGTTCAACATACACTTGAAATAACAAATAATAAATCGGTAATTTTTAACGTACAATGTTTACTTGAATGTTTCTCAAACCTAACGTTCCGCAACGATCCGCGTAAAAAAGTATTACTCGGAATTACTTAAATTACTATGTATTATTGATGGAAGTTACTCTGTAATATTCAAGTACGTATTAACGAATTATGAATCAGCGGTTTGCTCCTTCTGACGTTATATATCGACGTTGCGTACATTAATCATAGTTGTCAGTCGATTTCACATCGCGTTATTCCGCATCGAAGCGATCGAACTGAGACGCTTCTGTCGCCGTGAAAATTTCGCAAATTTCGCGTTTCCGCTTTTTTTTTTTTTTTTTTTTATTTCAAAATAACATCAGCGGCGAGGTGTTTAAATTATGTCACAACAGTGACGTTGTCTTATGCGCGAGCGAGAGCTGTAAAAAGAAGCTGGCATTGGCCGAGTGATGATGATTCGCTGAACTTTTGCGACACGTTTCAAGAGAACGAAATTAGCTCGGTGAATTGTTCCTGACGATTCTGCGGAATTTTGTCGCGCAAAAATCCGCGCCAACACGAATTCGGCCGAGTTTTACGTTCGACTGCAGATCAATTTGGCAGAACGAGCACGACGAGCCGTCCAAAAACCGGTGCAGTCTCGCTCCAACTGCGCTTCACAGTTTCACGTTATGATCTCCAAGAACGGAGACTTTTGATTTGCTCGTCCGTAATATTATACTCCTAATAACGTATTTTACGCTAACGTTAAATCGCTCATAGCCAACTATAACAGTTGACACGAAAATTATAAATTTGAATGACTGTCAACCTTTCTGTAAATATTTGACATCGATCTCTCTTCCCGATAAGAAGAGATGATTTTTACGCTACTTTCCATTGAGATTACGATCATTTCCTTTCATGCGTTTTTTGTTATTTTTTTTCTGACAAAAATATATTTTTTTCTTATGAAAATATTTTTTTTCTCATGGAAATATATTTTTTTCTTATGGAAATTTCTCCGCGCCTAATTTGCGTTAGACATGTTGTTTTTCCAAGTGACAAAACGTTTAACTCGTCGTTCAACGCGTCACGGATGCGCAATCTCGCTGTCGCGCGGAAAAAAAGAAACCGATACTCGTTTGATCTGCAAATACTTAATCGTATCGGATTTATGATATGATTTATCAGGATTACTCTGGTTTCACATGTGTACAAACGCTAATCAAACACGCGATATTTCGGCGGTCTCCGCTTGTATTACATTATATCGTTATTGCTTTGCGGCAAAAATCCTTCGTAGAAAAAGCGTTTTATTATCTCGATTACTTCACGTGACACGAAACAATTCGAAACATTTTGAATTGCATAAAAAAATCCAGCGAGAGAATGTAAACAACAAAGTTGAGTGAAGAAAACAATCGAAAGAAACGAGAAACGAATCGCGCGAATCGATCTATATTTGAGGGAAGTGCGAAAAAACAAAAGACTGGAGCGAGAGAGAGAGAGAAAGAGAGAGAGAGAGAGAAATCAGGAAGAGAAATGAAGAAATCAGGAAAGACAGAACAGAAATTGAGAAAAGAAAAGAAACGGAGAACAGAAGACAAGCGGACCAATCGTGCGCGTTGATATACGTCGCAGAATATATCTGCAAAAGAAGGAAAGGACGAAACGAAGGATAGGGAGAAAGCAAAGAAAAGGGAGAAACGAACGCGAACGGTGAGATCCTCGAGAAGAGAGGGAAGAAAACCACGAAACAATTGGAGAAGCGGAGGCGGCCGCATTTCATGTTGGCTGGCATCGGCTCCCTTTAAAGAGTCTCTTGCTTTTTGTTAGCTCTTCGAAAATTATGATTGTTTGTCCGCGAGATTTACTGCTCGGAGGCTCCCTCGACGCGCCGTGTATGTGTGTGTGTATGTGTGTGTGTGTGTGTGTGTGTGTGTACGTGTGTGTGTGTACGTGTGTGTGCGCAAGACGCCCTCGAGGAGCACCACGATCTTTCGCTAGACCGCGAGCGCGTCTCTTTCTCGGATGAGAGAGGTTGGGAGAGGAGAGGGACGACAGTGGAGGTTTACCGAGATTAAAGAATCAGGAATTTACAGCACTCGCTACCAAACTGGAGCTCCGACTGTTTTTCATCTCTCTCGCTCGCTCGCGAATTTCCTTACCGCGCTTATCTCGTCGGATTTGTTAAATTAGCCGTTGTTTGGATTAAGAGATTGCGCTTTGAGTCGAAAAATTCCGGCTCTGTGGCGACTCGCAAATAGCACGAGGAAGAAACTTGCGCGACTTAAGCTCATATTTAATGTCGTCAATAAATGAGAAATTATATTAGTGATAAATCGAGAAAGGAAAGTGCTTTGATTTGTTTTCGATTGTCCGGAATTGCTTTGTTACAACAACATATATGTGATTCCAATCAACGGTGCTGTATCGCGCACGGTTATCGCTACACCTAGCCGATATAGTCCATATTGTATTAATCAATCATGAAATTTATTCGTAACGCGAATTGCGAATTAAATTAAATTTAAACACCCACACGTCTATTATTTTACTGTATAAGTCTATGTAGAAATTAAGTTATACAGATCAATTTAAGAGAGCATTCGTTGTGAGAGATTTATACACGTCTCTGCACACAACAGTTTTCCCGGACATTCCTCAGATAATTGCGACTCCCAACTTGGACCGCAACGCATATTCCAGGAGACACCTGTTGCCGTATTCGAACTTGGCGTCGACTTCGCGCCGCGCGCGACTTTCCCCACGGAATCCGTGTCTCTCTTTTACAGTCGCGATGGATTTTTGGTCCGAGTGCTCTCCGTTCCGAGACACTCGGTCGCGAACATCCTTGGCTGATTTATTCGGGATCTTATTGCGGCTTGTGGCCGAGCCGAACTCGCAGAGAGACGACCGAAACGGCGCGACTCCAAAAAGCGATTCTACCTCCGGCGCGTCGGCGCGGCGATCGCTCTATAAATTTCACGAGTCTTTCGAACCCTATATTTTCTCGTTATCCTCGCGTTTTGCACGACACGTTTTATTAAAGTACGATAATTTTACGAGGGTCGGCCCTCCTCTCCCGCTCCGGTTCCCGCCCTCTTTTTCTTCACCACGCTTCACCGCGCAAGATCGTCTCATCTGCTGTTGTTTACAGTATCTTTACCGGAATTAGACTTTATTTTTGTTAACTTCCTTCCGTTTTGTTTTTTTTTCCTTTTTACGATTTGACACGATACATCATCTATACGTGTCGTTAATTTCGTTGATTGCGCGTGAAGTGTTGAGTCGTCGAAATTTTGAGCGTTTAATTGCACGTGGATTTTTATCTCGTGTGTATCTGATATAAACATATACGATGCTAATTAAGACCATACGTCGTGATACGACAGCGAAACGCGAAGACGTGACGCATGATACGTCGATGAAAACGCGGGTACACGATATAATCTTCTTGTGCTTTTAATAACGCTCACACTACTCTCTTTCTCTCTCCCTCTCCTCCTGTTTCTCTCTCGCGCGCGCGAGTAATATATTCAATTTTATACTCGCACGTGGCTTTGTTATCTACGATGCAAATGTATGTATGGTGTTAATTACGATGGTATCACCGCGGATCTCGAAGTATTTTTCTTATGTTTAATATAAATAGCTGCATACGCGCACGTACACACACACACACACACACATACACACACACGCGCGTAATTAAAACAGAACGAAGTGTAATTAAAGCGTGTAAAAAAGATAAAAGAAACAAAAAAAAAAAAAAAACGCGTAACACTCTAGCGCGGATTGAAAAACGGAAGGAAGAAAGTATCGGATTTAATTTAAACTTCGTGATTTTACTTACTCGCGCTCCCATAGTGTTTTAAACTGAAATAACTAACCGTTTTAATTGTGAGAGTAGCATCGCCGCGAAACGTCTCGGTGCATCGTACTCATCATCGTCGTCGTCGACTCCTCGCGCATATATCCGACCGCGCCGCTCCGAGGCACAGCTCGGCAGTAAAAGGCCTAAAGTTTTTAATACTTTCAGTTGTTTTTATGGCGGCTGGCATTTGCTCTTTTTTATTGTTTCGTTCCCCTTTCTTCTTTCCGTTCTTATTCTCTTTCTTTCTCTCTTCTGCTCTCTGAAACGCGTATGTGAGAGTCCGAATGTATCGAAAGGGGAGAGAGAGAAAGAGAAAAAGAGAGAAAGAGAGAAAGGAGGAGACTCACAGTCAGCCTTCTCTGATGTACGACTCGGCGGTGCGCGCGTGAAAAAAATCCCATAAACCAGTAAAAAAGCACGGGGTCTCTGGACCAGAGGGGACGAGAGGGATGAACAGAGCGGGGAGAAGAAGTGACGAGGAGAACGTGTAGAGAGGGAACAAGGGGGAAAGGTTCCAGTATCGCCAAAGGAATTCCTCTTATGACGAACCACGCGTGATTTTCTTTCGTCTGCTCCCTTCCTGACTTCTCGCCCCTCCCTCTCTCTTCTTTCGTTCGTGGCTTTATCCGACAGTCCCAATGTGCGTTTCTTCACCTTCGTTTCGGCCTTTTCTCCGCTTCTTCGCGCTCGCTTCTCCGTCCGATTCTTTCGCGGGAGTCTTTCGCATCTGCCTATCTAACGGCGTCTTAATTAGCTATAGTAATGCGTTTTATGTCTTGCCTTATGAGCTGAGGAAACTAAATCCCGCTAGCGCGATGTCGCGTCTTTGCCGCAAAGACATACACTGTCTAACAATTCTATCTTATTTTTCCTGGCAATTTTTTTTGTGACAAGTAAAATCGTCTCGAAGAAATATTTGATAGAAATGAAAATTGTTCGTTTCTCAAACCGATGATTAAATTCGCGTTTCGACGTCTCTTCTCTCCAGTTTTCCATTTTTTGTGCTTTTTTTCCTCTTTCTTCATTCGTTTCCAGCTGTTTGCAACTCAGTCGTCAACCGTGCGCAGCACTCAATGGACGAATTAAAAAGCAAAGACAAAAGCAGGTCATGTGACAAATGACGGACACATGTGCCATCGGTTTACGTCTATTATTTGTGCCCGCCTCGGAGGTCTACATCCAGTCTGGAAAATGTGTTCTCTCGTCTTAACATACATTCTCTCCCGCGATCATTTGCATACATTCGCTCGAGTTCATTTATTTAGACGTCAATTCCGCATGTGTCCGAAGATATTGATAATTTCACGATTCTTGAACCGTTCGATCAAATTTTATTTTGATTAAATTAAGTTTTGCGCGTTAACGCAAAACTTAATTAAAATTATAGTTAAATGAACAATTAAAATTACAGTTTTTCTCGCGCACGGCAAAAATTCTACCGATTTTGTATATTCATATAGTTTCAAATGTCTCGTCATATTGCGAAATACGAGCAAAGCCATCGACCTTGAACATTTTTGATGAATTTTACATTGTTTCGCATAAGCACGAACGACGAAAGTGGCGATAGCGCGATTTTGACGATAGTCGTCTGCGATATGCAAATTTTATATATTTAACAAAGAGGAAAGAGGGACGCGAATATTGCACGTCGTAGCTTCTACGACAAACAATATTGAAAAATTCAATGCTTCGTATGAATAGTTTATAGGCAGATTTTGCATAAATTAGAGATATCGCAAAAAATTACTAGTTAATTCAGCAGGTTTTCAATTAACGTTACGAGCAAGAATTCAACTTGTATGAAACTTATAAATATGGAGGTGCGACTCGACGGCCAACCACCGTGGATGAACCGTGGGCGAGACACTTTTGCGAGAGTTGTCGCGCTAATTGTCGAATTACGCACGCGATTCTTCTCCGCGAGATATCGTAAAAGTTGTCGCACGAGCGTTTTCATCGCGCTCTCGTAATTGATATAAATCGTCAAGATAATTTAATTAATTAGAATTCAACTGTACAAATGTATTTCCAAGAATTATTATCTTATTTTTATCTTTTGAACGTGTATGTTTTATTGACATTTTTAGGATATTTATATCCTTAATTAAATGTTTAGTTTTTTTTTTTTTTTTTTTTTTTTAATCACTTTCATAGATGTACAAAAGAAGAATATAGAAAAGAACATCGAAGTATCGTTACATAATATAACATTCGTTTCTGCTTCGTCTCTAACTTCTGAAGCAGTTGTTCTAGTTTTAAGACATTGAACTCTTCACGCTGCGATGCAAAGTTTCGCGCGTCGATGCAAACTCACCCCGACCCTCGCGATACCCCGCGCGCATCGTAAAACGTTTCCCGCGCTACCAGCGAGCTCGGCGCGTCTCGATGAATTATTATTTCGACGATCATCTCGATCAGAGATCTTCGAATCGTATACGGAGGAGAAGGTTAAGAAGAAGAAATATAAGAAGAAGAAGAAGAAGAAGGAGAAGAAGGCCGCCCTGATCGCAGCACCATCCGTAATTTCAGATAGAGTCGGTGCCGGGTGTTATTAAACCTGATAGGCCAGCGAACGTTTCTCCCTCGCGGGTGTTCCCCGACTTCAATTTAAATCGGTGACTCTGCTCTTCTGCACCCACCCTGTCCCTTCAGTCTCTCCACTCTCCCCGCCCGCATCCTTCACCTCCCTCGCAACGACTGCTTTGCAGCGCGATACGTTGCATCCACCCTTCAAACCGCAAACTCCCGGGCCCTTCGGGCCCGATTTGGTCAGCAACGAGAGGAAGCGGAATAAGATCTACCATATAAAAGAGAACGAAGAAAAAAACGTCTTTCTTTTTCTCTCTCAGTTATTCGTTAGGTTTAACGATAACGACCTGTTATTAACTCGAGATAATTATCGATTTTAATTATCGACGCGATTCGTCATCAACCACCAGATTGCGCGCTGCATATCTTCGGTTACGACCAGCGTTTGAAAATAAAAACGATCTGGTTCTGGAGATATTTATTCATGTGATGACGGAATATTTTGTGATTTCCACTGTCGCGTTTGGATGTATTTCCATTTTGATATTTTTTACTTCTCAATGAAATAATAATTCTCCAGACATAAATTTAATACTCGTGTGAATTTGATTAAGTTTGCGTTGCATGTAATTAAAGATTGTGCGGAATGTTCGATTTATAGTTTTCTTTTAATTAAAAATAATTGAAACCGGATAAGAGAGGGAATGACGAGAGAAAACGCTGTTGATGTATATTGAAGTCTCGAAGCGTGTCGTTTCGAAAAATTATTTCTCCAATTCTCATCAGATTGGTACAGACACCGAGTACTTAATGGTGTCATAGCTGAGATCGTTTGTCAGGACGGAGTCCTCTGACAAGTCAATGCCACGTCAGTCAAAGAAAGGCTCATCGCGTCTCGCGACGAACAATCATTATTCGCGATATATTACCGTGAGCAATTCCGTTTGAAAGGAGCTCGTGCGAGTCAGGTCAAGAATCTTATTCTGTTTTTTCTTCTTTTTTTTTTAATAAAATAAGTTACATACCAAAGCGAAATTTCTTCTCAAATTTATAATGAAAAATTTTGAATGCTGCGAAATTATTCTCTGAGTTTTTTTATTCTTGTTTTTTTTAATCTCTGTTAAATTGCTTATTATTTTCCAGAGATATAAAGAATTTAATTCAATTAAAATTATATGATTTTATAAAATTTTTTTATATATGTATATTCATGACTTTAACTTTTTGCTTTGAAAAAAAGTTAGGTATTTCCAAATCTATCAACATTTGACATAAATGAGATTTATTATGTTTTATTACCACATAAAAAAGAATCTTCAATATTGATCGTTAAATACGGTTGTAAAAATGCGCTATCAAGCGAATAATAGTTTCGGTCGTAAATGTGTGATTGCAAAACCCACTGCAATGCCTTCCATTCTTACGTCCTCCGTGCTGCAAGAAGTTCTCCCGGCAGCCAGCTTTAACAATAATCTAACTCTCCGCGCTATTAAAAAGTTTTTAATAAAAACAACAATCTCAAGCGACTCCGCAATTCTCCTCTCTCGCGCGCGCACAGCGAGACGCAATCGCGCGGAGCTGGTTAATCAACAATCTAGCTTATGGAGCACGACACGTGACGTCAGGATATCTTCCCGCGGAGCAGGAAGTAACCAGCAGCTCGAACCCACGAGAGGCGGATGCGCGTCGTCGTCCTCTCGGCGACCGGTTCTGCCGATCGCGTTTCCATCGTGCGACAACAACGAACAGCGTGTCCGGGGCCGCTCGTCGGAAACCGCTTCGGTGCTTTCGTTGCGCGCGAACGCAAGATCGACCGTTATTCAGGAATTAATTCATAATTAGAGCGGGACCCACCTATGGGGAGAGCCTAACCTACATTCCAGCCACCCGGCTGTCCCCGCCGGCGCGGCATGCTAGCTTGTTTCCAGCTTTTCTTTTCTTTCTTTTTCTTCGCGCTTCCTGCCATCTTCGTCTCCGCCACCGCTACTGTCGTCGTCGTCGTTGAGTCTGTTCCTTCTCTCCCTGCACCTCCTCGCCTCCCACATCATCTCGCCACCTGGTCCGCTCACTTACGGTCTCCTCGACGACTCTACTGCCGTTTTGCATGCCGGCTCCGCGATAGGCGCTCGCGCACGTCAGCCGGCGAGCGTGTTATCCGCGTTATCCGCGTGCCACAGCGCGCATACGGTGACACTCCTCTGGAAGAATGCGCCACAACACCGCGGTCGCCGGATCAGCTGATTGATTCGCGTTCCCTGACAGCGATCTGGTTTCGAGCAGCGGTGTTCAAAAGCGCGCGAGCGCGCGCACACACTCGCGAATACTCGTTCTTGCACTCAGGATACGCGCCGATATTATATTGGAGCAAGCGTGTCTCTCTGTCTGTCTCTTTCTCTCTTTCTTGATGGAAACTCATCCCGACAAATTTCCATCGAACGTCAGAGCTAATAGACCAACCGGTGTTGAACTCCATATGTTGGATGACACGGTACGTATTTGCGGATTGACGTGAGGATATCGTGTTGGAAATTGAGAGTTTCCGCGCAACGTTAAATCACGAGGAAAATATCAATTATATTATATCGCAAAACGTTCTTGAATTTTGTTTTTAAAAAATGTTACGTCACAACCGCGATTTTTCATCTCGACATTGTCATTATTTATCTCACAAAGATAGAGAAAGTGTTTAATGTTAGGCATTAAAATAATTGTAATAGTTATGTTGCACACGAATTTATTACTGTTATCCACTTATATATGCGCGAATGATTCTTTGAAGATATCGTTTTCAAGAAACAATATCTACAATATATATTCTGCTGGGAGAGAGAGAGAGAGAGAGAGAGAGAGAGAGAGAGAAAGAGAGAGTCTTCTTCTGCATTATTTCGCAGTGTCATAGTTCACACGTTAATAACGGCGTGTGCGCCCACGTCGGCCTGAAATCGTAGTAGGCTGTGCCGCCGCTCGAAACGCGATATCACGTTAACGCGGACGCGATGGATTAGAAAGTGGATTTTAGATGTTACCGTTCGCCGTTTCTTCCTCTCCCGGACGGATCGGTTTCAGATCGCGTGCGTTCCGGACCTCACGATATATATACGTATCGATATTCGCCACGCGCGTTATCGTCGTTCACGATCGCGCGTGTACGATCTATCGGTCAGACACGGCAGAGATTTCTGACGCACTTTGAGTCTGTCGTTTCGCAACCATTTTCGAGCACGCTGTCATTTTTCAGTCTCTCATTTATATTTCATTTCCGCCGGACTGTTAAAAATATCCGAGACCGACGTCTATTATATCGAACGTTGCGTCGAGAAGAAACCGCAGGATGTACGTTTCGCGAAAGCGCGTTCTCCTTCATGCTGCTGCTCGTACCTGCGCAACGATAGCGCAGCTGCAAGGAGTCTGGAGACGCCGTAACGGAAGAACGCACGCCGCCGAGTTGCAAGTGGGTCAGCTGGATTCTGGTTTAAGTGCGTGCGTACGTGCGTACGTGCGTGCGTGCATGCGTGTGTGCGTGCGCACGTACGATTACCGTTGCTTTTGTTTCAGTATTCGAGTTGTCTCATTATCACATTAGAATTCTTCGTACAGTTATTAAGAATTTTTTTATAGTAAAACGAAGAAATATATTTGTTTAATTGGTGAGACAGGATTTGATTTTTTTCTTTTTTTTTTTTTTAACATTGAAACAGAAGAACGAACGATATTGCACACAACAGAGTATCAATGATCACATCGAGATTGTGTAATTAAAATTCACGTATCGCGCGTACAATGGCACGCGTATCGATGAAGTTTTGAATGTTTGGTAAGCGTGGGTTTCGAGGCTGAGCTTTCATTTGAATATGCGTACGTGAGAAATCCGAGAATTTTGCGAAAGCGGAAATCGCTGGCGTAGTTATCGATTCGCTATCATATGATCGCGCCGAGTTTTGCGGAAAAAAAAAAGTTCAAACTTCGCTGATTCAGTGAAGTTTGAATTGCGTCGTCCAACTCCCACAACCTTCGTTTTCTTTTGCATAATTTATTTTATTCGTGCTTCTTAATTTGTTAGTAAATGAAGTGCGACGTTGTTGACAAAGCTTGATTATTTTGAAAACTTTAAGAGAGACGTGCTATAAAATTCAATAAAAATGAAACGTGTTATACAGAATAAAAATAAATAAACCCCACATTAAAATAAATAAATTCTCGTTAATTAAAATTGCACGATGAAAGCAATAATAGCCACTTGCTTGTTGCAATAATTTTGTCGCGTTACTTAAGGCATTTAAGAGTTGTAAAAATATCATAGATTTACGATCCATCTGAATTTCGATCCTGTCTAGACAACCTGTGAGTCTATAAAACTGTTTGTTCGACATAGGGGCGATCGGTGACTAAAACACGTATACGTATTTTAATAAGTTGCTAATATCGCGCGAACGGTTGTACGGCGCGTGGAAAGAAAAGAACGTTTCAACGCGCGACGCCGAAATGCAATTCGTCGCGCGACAAGAGGTCGTTGCACCGCGTGCCCTTCCTGTTTCCACCTCGCGCTACCTCCAACGCCTTCGTTCGATCGTGCCTTCGCGAGGCGATAAATTACCTCGGCGCGCCGCGACAATTCCTCCCACTTGGGAGAATGAGACAGAGAAAGAGGTAAAAAAAAAGCAACAGAAACGAGGGCGAAGAAGTGCGTGACAAATCCATCCGCGATCGATATCGATCGCTAGTGACTAAAGTCAAATCACGCCTTACGATGTTTTGAAGAAAGACGTGCGTGAACGGGACCGCATTACTTAATTGACGTGGCGCTCCGGTTTATAATTAAACACGCGTTGCATGTTTTGCGCATAATTAGCATCGTGTAATTTATGCGATTTTTCACTAGATAAGCTAGATCGGTCGTTCCGGAAAATGTTGCCGTTAAATGTACGACAAACTAATTTTCATATAGTTTTGTTAAGCAAAAACTTCACTGAAAAAAAAAAACACATGACTGACCGGTTTTTTTCTGTTTTTATTTATCTCGTTTTGTTTTTGTTTTAGAAAAAATACATCATAATTTATTTAATTTATACTTTCATATACGCGGCGAATATAGTGTTTCATTACATATATTAGTTTGCATATTATATGCGTAGAGATTTAAACTTCAAGTTGTTGAAGAATTTAACCTCAGAGAAAACATATCGCGCACAAAGATCAGTAATAGGTAGTTCTTGCGATACCCGGATTTTGGGAAACAACGCGGCGAAACACAAGGGCCACGAAATAAGATGAAGACAAGTGAGAAGGAGAGAAAGAGATAGGGAAAGAGCGGACGCGGAGACACAAGCGCTGCGGCCCGGCAAATCGTAAATTTAAATTTAGAGAGACACGCGCGAGCGCGCGAGCGCGCGCGCACGTGAGCGCGCCCCTTCTTCTCGGGGAGTCTCCCCCCGTGGCGTCTCGCGCCTTCCACTCTTTCCGTCTCTTCTCTCGCACCGGCCCCCGACGCCACCGTCACCGAAGCGCGAGACTCGAAAAAGCGCCGATGCTCCTCCGCTCCGGTTCCTGTTTCGCGTCGCGATTTGAATTTCAGAACGCGGCGCGGATTGACCGGGTTTTGTCGTAAATTGTCGTGGAGAGCCGCGACCGGAAAAAGTTGTTTCGATTTTCAAATCGGTCCCTACCCCGATCGACTACGTTCCCGGCGACTGTCTCAATAAGGAGACGAGACAGATCGACAGAGAATTCGCCGGGCGCGATCGCGGCGCGATTCCAGCAAGAACGCGCCGCGGTAACGCGCCGGTGTGGTTTACTCTTCTTTCATTTCTTTTTCCATCGATTCTTTCTTTGGCCGAGAAACATCTCGTTGCTTGATTGGGTCGGTTTGCCAGTTTACAGATGACGAGAACAGAGAAAATTATCTCTTTCTCTGTGCAAGTTTTTAAACAAAAAGAATATATTTAAGAAAAAAATCTAATTTTGTAATTTGAAAATGTGACAGCAAGAGTAAACACAGATATACAACTTTCAAAAGTAATTATTTGAATCACATATTTTTACAAGAGAGCAATAGTCCAAAGGACAATTTTTTTTTTTTTTTTAACAAACCGATAAGAAAGAAAAGAAATGATTGATGTGCTGATAAAATCATGTTTTTTGGACATAGTCATATTTTCTTAGTCATATTCTCTCTTACATTGTGTGACATTACACAAATATATTTAGTCACGTTGTTATTGTCGTATTCGGAGAGATAATGTATGCACGTATTGTGCTACCGAATACTCTTAACACATATAGTCAAAGCTGTGCAAGCGAATGGTGAGTCGAGGGGGATGACCTTACGTGACTTCGAGTAAATTTGAAAATAGCCGGGTAGAGAAAAGCCTCGTTCGCCGCTGCGAAACGCAACGAGGGAGCGAATGACTCTTGGCAATTTTAGCGAACGTGAGAAGTCTGGACGGGCGGATGAATCTATGCTAGATTCGTCCGCGTCCATTATAGACAGATCACGTTAGCGAACGCTTTGTTGGCTCGTCTTCGGGAAAAACAATTTTTCCACGAAGATCGCTCCGTTCGCAGACACGTGTCATCAATTTGTTTAACTCCTACGAAATATCGTTACATTATGCGAATCCGTTTGTTGCAAGATTTAATGTAAAGTAACTAATAGTCCCAGTGAGACTTTAAATTAATGAGAATTACGATAAAATTAATGAGAATCATTGCGATGTAAAAATTATACTATGTGAAAAAATACCGCCGCGGAATAATTTCCCAATCTCACTCGCGGTAGCACAGATGAGTTTATGTCGTACCGAGAAGAGATATTTTCGTAGATGCAGCACATATCGCGACCATAAGTCACGGAAGGAAGTTTCTTTAGACACTTAGGCGGTGTTTGGTTTCTTATCTGTACGCCATGACGTTTAACATTCGAACGCCCACTCACGGAAGTTGACTTCCTCATTTAACCGCGGGGCGGAACTTAGTCCCTTGATTTTAATTTCACGTATACCGTCGTATCTTTAATGGCCTTGATTTCGAGAAAAAATATATGCGCATATATATAGCAACGATGTAAAATGCTGATGACATGACTTGCAACTCGAGTTGTTTTTCTCGGAGTTTGTCGTAAAATTCTCGCTGCATAAATTTTCTGTTTGATTAACTCATGACTACGTCTTTGTAATTTGTTCATTTATTTCTTCGAAAATTTTAGTTTTTTAACGCGGAAATTTTCTCTTCTTTGGAATTTGCGTAAACTTAATATATCTCGCGCTTTAAGAATCGGGCGCGCGTATAGAGTAGGTGTGACATATGGCTCGCCGGTTTAATACCGCAGCTTGTATGTAACTAGGCCGTGTCGCGGTTCGGGTGTGGCCGCCGCGCATTGTTTCTGAAATTACGATATCGTTGTTATTAATATTTATATATTACGCGCCGAAGAGAGAATCGTCGCCGTCGGGGCTATTGTTTCCGTCGAGCAATTCGCAGAAAACTCAGTTTGAAATTCGATGTTGATACAAAAGACCTTCGGCTTTCATATTGCGCGTAAAAAATCGGAAAATATCGTAGAGATATCGAGAGAGAGAGAAAGAGAGAGAGAGAGAGAGAGTGAGAGAAGCGCAATAAATCCTGTAGAGCGATACAAGAGACACCAATGGAATCCGGTATCGTTTATCGCGGAAAGCGTCGAATAAAAAAATCGCACGAGTATAAATGAGTTCAAGGCTGGAAATCCGGACGAGAACACACAAGCGCGATCATAGCGCGTCACGGAATAGTGGCGTGAACAACTGTGAGTTATTCGCTCGATATTCGAGCATCCAACGAAATCGGACGGTTGGGCAGTTGATCGACATTTCGGGGGCGCTCGTTTGTCACACAGAAAAGGCCGGGAGTCCATTTGTCCCTGCGCGAACGCGCCCGGTTGTGTTAGGTCTCGGCAGCCAGCCGGCTCTTTCTCTACCTGTTCCCTGCTTCGCTTGCTTTGCCTTCCTACCTATCTACCTACCTACCTACCTACGCCACAGGCCGGCCGCGGTCGGGTGCACGCTCTCTTCTCTCTCCTTTTTTAATTATTCCGTCCTTTTTACGGGCATTAAGATAAGCACAGCCGCGCCGGGCTATCGGTCAAAGTCACGTGGAGTTCGCCCCGCGATACGTTCGAACACGGAAAGGATTGTTTCTTCCTTGTTTTTTAATTCTTCCAATCCATCTGTCTGTCGCGTCATACCCGTAGTCATGCGTCGACGAATTTTCGGCTCTTCTTTCTCTTTCTTTCTTTCGTGCATTTCTTTTCGCCTCGTTTCTTCTTTCCATTTTTATTTTTGGACATGGATCTGAAAATGAGTAATACTGGTGAAGAGAGGATGATATCGAAAAAGCGAGAAAGGCCTCGGATTATTTTTTAACGAGTCCTTCCGCGAAGACGTTTCGTTGAAATTCCAGGGATGGTGCGTCTCGTTTCGCGGGTGGACGAGATGGTATTCCGACGCGCGAAGATTTCTTCGAGGGCCTCGCGCCATATGATAATGATTGTTTGTGCATAAAAATTCAAACACCGGGCTCAAGCCCGGCTCCTCGTAATTATCGGATTTGAATTCTTCATATCACTCGCGATCGACTCATTGACATTTTCGTCGAGTTTCACTCGTTGGAATTCCGCGTCTGTGCCCACGTTGCAATGTTTCTTCCACAATGAAAACGCGCACGTAGATAACCGGCACTCGTACGTAATCGCTCGCCTCGTATACGTACAAAAGTCTCTCCTGGGTAGTTTCTCCGGGCAGCTTTGATCGACGCGAAACTTCTCAACATCGAATCACGTAAATATTCGTTTTATTCCGTTCCGTGTGATTGCGATATAATTGCCGATGGCTAAGCTACAGTAATAACGAAATCTTGGCGCGATCTTCGGTAAAGATTAAAAAATTCGTTTGCAACGTGATATTTTTCAACGAATTTAAATGAATTTAAGTGTGTTGTAAAAAAAAATATTGTATATATTGTTTCATAATTACCGTTTACAAATAACTGTTAAATTTTCACACGGCATTGTAACGAACAACCTTACCTTGTACATGCTAGTGTATTTATCTGATATCAAAAGTCATTGATCCGAGAAATTATTTTATATCGCTTATTTTATATTGACATATTATATCTTTATTTTATATATATATATATATCTTTGATACTACATACGGCTCATTGACATTTTCATCAAGTTTCACTGAACGCGCGCCGGAACTATGATTGTGGTCGTCGACTGCGGCATGATCGCGACGTGACTTTTCCCCCGCTATAAAAATGCGCGGTCGGAATTGCAGCTGCGATTCGTTAATAAACATCGCGATCGGCCGCGACGACGGTATCGCCGAAAAAGGTCAACCTCCATCACGGGAAGGGGTGCACAATGGATGGAGGCACGAAAAAGGCGCGAAATCCAGAATGTCGCATTGGACGCGCTCGGTCGCGCGCGCGATTGCGAAGGTGCGACACGTTCGACGCACGTCTCTCAAATAAATTATCAACACTCTGGCATTCGCGACGGAATCGAGCATCGATGTATGATCGGTGCCGGGAAGGCACTAATGCCGGACGGCCGAACGGATATGCTGAATATGGCCAGGGATATAACGCGAGACATGCCGAACGTCATAAGCATGCGATCGTTCTTCGTGTTCACCCACTTCGCCATGCCCGTAGTAGAGAACTTCGAACCCCTTAAAGGGAAATCCTCGATACGTGTCTCTATTCGCGTCCGCACATGACATTCCCGTCTTTATTAAACGCTCGATGTGGCTCAGCAAATTGACACATCTCGAAACATATAAGTGACGTCCGATTAAGACATGTACACGAACACGCGTTCGAGTAGAAGAAAAAAAATACACAAGTTTGATACATTCAATAATAATAAAATTATTATTATTATTATTATTATTATTATTATTATTATTTTTATGATAATGCATAATTTCTATATTATTGGTCTACATATTTCTTCAGATACGCGAAGTTTTCTCGAACGTTTATAAGACGTGCGTTGTGTACGAAGTGTTTGCGGAGAGGCCTCTCTCGATCGATTTCAATCGGCTTTCCTCGCCAAGTGGAACATGGTATGCGCGAGGCCGATCGTTTCGACGTTATAAGCGTGCGTTCTCCAATCGTCTCATATTGCTCTGCCCTTCTTCTTTCTTCCTTTTCTCAATGCTCCTCCAGTCCATTTCTCTCGCTTGTTGTGCGCTCTCTTTATTTTGGCATTCCATGAGCTTTGTGGAACAAAAAAAAAAAAAAAAACATACACGCGAGATGAAGAAAGGATGCTTGAAAGGGGCAAACTCGTTGTTCGTCGTCGTAAAATCCTGCGCGTCGCGAACAATAAATTGATTCATCTCAGCAAATCGAAGTGTGGCGTTCCTCAAATTTCAAAAATAATTCGACAATCTATCGGTCGCAACACTGATTGTCATCTAAAAATACTTTTCATATTTTGTTTCTTTGATTTTCTTCGATGTCGAGCAAAATTATTTCGCGTAAGAAATTAAATATCGCGTATATTCCCTAGAAAAAAAATTCAGTGATCGATTCTGTTATGCGAACTCGCAATTCAGACTATTTCAAGCTGTCTTCCGCGTTGCAAAAAGTCCAGCTCGATCGACATCGAAAAAGAGAATAAAAGCGAAGAAGACGTGGAGGAAGAAACAGCCAGATGACGAAGATGCGAAGAAGCGCTGGCATCATCTTCGGACAGCGAGCAGCGCCATTATCCCTCGTCCATTTGAATTTTCAAGTTTCGTAATAACGACTAATACGAGACAAATGAAGCGCGCAAAGGGTGAGAGTGTAAGGGGGTGAGGAGGAGAAAGACGCAACGGTGGCGAAGGGGAGGGAAAGAAGAGCGGCGGAGAAGAGCGGTGATTAATGGAGTCTCCGCGGCGAGCGAGAGCTCGGCCCGGATAAGATCTCCGATGGAATTCCCGTGGCTTTTATATTGGATTTCTTTTAAATTCGTTACTTTATCCGGCGCTATGTTAATAGCGGCCCGATACGAGAGCTCGCGGTTAAGAGAAGTTCATTTATCATTCCGCGGTAAGCTTCCATCGCGCGGCAAAGAGAGTCAAATCTCTCTCCGAGCGCGAACGCTCGGCAGCGGCCTTCGAACTCCACGCTGTTCCCCGTGCATTAGGAACGATTCATACGTAAAGCTGTGGCCTCCCCGTCGCTCACACACACCGGACTCTTTAGTCACCCCACCGCCGATTGTTGTTTCGGAAATAAATTTATTACCTCGCTCGAACGCGCGCCTACGATTAAAGCGGCGCGAACGCGCACCCGCGAAATACAAAGAGAAGTTTCTCCATTATAGAGAACGCCGCGAGAATTTTAGAAAGGGGATTAGAGCGAGCGTCGAAACTGTCAAGTTTTTAAATTTCGTACTTTTGTTGAAGAGTTTGTTTTTCTCAATGTAATATATTACATTTTATTTTATACAATACTTGTAAGAAAGAAGAAAGTGTTAACGTTAATGTTGTGCGTAGTATTCGTGCGCTACCGCGAGAGAACGTCACACGTCGCGAAAAATCATTTCACGCACGCGGGCTACGCTAAATACTATTTTATACGCCGCCTTAATAGCGCTGCGATACCGGAGCTCTCGAGCCGGAGTTCATTTATCATTCCGCGTTGCTCGCATAGGCGAGCCCGCGATCTCTCTCTGCTCGCCTCGGCCTCGAACTCCGACGACGTACAGTGCGTTAGATCGCGATTCATTCATTCCGATCGTACGAGTTCTTCGATCGTCGAAGAACGGTTCGCCATTGTTCTTCTCAACGAATCTATGGCTGCACGAACGACGGATCGGTACATTATGCAGTGTAGACATCTTCGATCTAAAAATTATATTGTGTGCGAGGAAAAAAGGTTTAACCGATAATAATTATTAATTATTCGTAAATGACTGGTCAAGATGCAAATTCGTCCACGGTTTTTGCCTCATTCCTGTTGTTTCTCAATTAATTTAAATAAATAGGAGCAATGTTTCTTTTATTTTTTTATTTTTTATTGTTTACTAGATTTTTCTCTCTCTCTTTTATAATAAATTTATTTTTATTCTCTATCGCAATTATTGCACATAAGATCGTTTTTTATCCTATGTATAACTTTTAATACAATTTTTGTGTTTTTGGTTGATTTGTTAATTTAATGGAAATTTTTGAAAAAAAAACTATCGAAAGCTTGATAATTTTCGACTTCTGGTCACGCTCGATCGAACGATTTACTCGAGGGAAACGTTTTTCCTGCGCCAGAAAATCGGCGCAAATAGTCATCGTGGTCGAACGGAAGTACTTTCGTTTTGGAACGAGACTCGGCACCTCCTAAGTCAAGACATTTCGCCTTTTCGCATTAAGATTCACTTCCCGGCGTGATTAATTGGGTCTCATTAACATCGCGTAATCCGCTCGCTACTTCGATGCGTGCGCGTTGCTGTGACTTAGAAATAGATGGCTGTGTAAGTACATCGAAAAAGGCTCATCGTATTTTTTAGATTCTTTTTTCTCTTTTACTCTCTGTCTCTCTCTTTCTCTCTTCCTCTGTTATCACTTCTACTTACTGTTACAATTTTTACATACAAAATTTGGAAAAAAATTTATTTATTGGTAATTACAATATTATTCAAAAATTATTTGTCTTGTTTTTACATACACAAAAAAAGTACAGTACATATGTGACGAGTGTGATATTTGCTGAGAAAATGCAACACTTATTGGAAGCGGGTACTTTTGTCGCCGACGATACTTCTTAATCCAGATCGAAAATATGTAAATAAATTCACTCACGGTAGAGCCGGATACCCACACTATGTATTCCCCGTCGAAAAAGTATTTTAATAGAAACGATTCATCATTCCCGAGGCCCCACGGACGAACGCTTCTTTTTCTCCTTGGCGAAGGAGTTGTCCGGACTTATACGCCCGGTCTCTTCTGAGTTCCGAGTCGATCGCCGCGATCACTCCTCCTCGTCCCTTTGTCGATCCGGCTTCCTCCGGGATTCAATTTTACCAGATTTCGCGGAATTTCGGCCGAACAGAACGGTCGGTTTTGGTTTATCTCCACGCCCGCGCTCTGTCCGTTCCGCGCGGTCTTCGTTTCCTTTTTTCAACGGCCTGTGGAATTATGCGCCGCAGGATTCGTCCGGCTTTCGCGGAATTTCGCCGGTTCGTTGTGGCGCGGACTTTGCGACCGGCGATATAGCTTTTCGTTAGGTTTATGGAATTTATGGAGCGTCGCAAATTTCGTTCAGCCGAGGCAGTAAATCGCGCGGCTACGAGACGTCACGCAGATAATCCGGATGAGAATACCGCGGCATGGCAACGTCTTCCAGATGGTACCTCGCGATAAAGATCCGTTCCTTTTTTTTTTTTTTTTTTTTTTTTTTTTTTTTTTATTATCACCTCAAACCATTAATATGTTTCTCTTAATCATTTTTCAATTTTTTTGGTAAAATTTATTTTTGACTCTTAAAACGTCGAAAATTATTTTTTATTAAGCAAAATATATGCATCAGATCTTCTCTTTCTTTAGTGAATGCTGCTCGTCGCGCAATATAAAACATTCCTCGACGAATTTACGCGGTCGAGCATATTCGGGCTTTATGGAATTTCGCCGGACTCAGTTGCCTCTTCATCTCTTTTTTTTTTTTTTTGTCTTCCCCGATCGAAAACACACGCGAATCCAGAGAGATTCGCGGCATTATCGGGCGGGACCGTAAAGAAACTCGTTTTCTTCGCTCCTTCCTCTCTTTTTCTTTATTTTCTTCTGTTTCTTCTTTTGTAACTCGACGCTCTCTGTGCGCGCGTACACTGGTCTCACGATTCCGGTTGAGTTCGACGTCTCATTATGTCAGAGAAGCTAAGAAGATTTCGAGGGAATTTCATACTTCGCTCTCGTTCCGCTCTCTCTCTCTCGTTCTTTTCCTCTTCATCCCTTTCCCTCCTTCCCGGGAATCGCGCGAACACTTTGCGATCGTTGTCTGTATTAAATCGTCAAGAACGTTCGATGGTCAATCGCGTCACGGATGTAGTCAAGGAATCTCAGAGAATATCATTATTCTTAACTTGAGTACACTCGACTTTTACGTAAAAAAAAAAAAAGATTTGTTAGAACAGCAAGAAATTACTATATAGCCAGTAAAAAATAAACATTTGCTAAGTTTATTAAGATTTTTGCTTTGCCAACAAAACATTTCGTTGATGAAACAAAAAATTTCGTAGACTCAACCTTTTGTTTTGCTGTGACCATATAATAGCAAACTTTTTTTCCGTGCGTGCTAACAAAAACTTTAATAGAAAAATTTACGCAGAAAATTTTTTTAACGTCATTAATAATGTATAATCTCTATCGATTGCTCAAGCTTGTCAAGCTCGCTAATATTTGTGATATAAATTATTAACTAAATTCTGTCTATTTTTTTTTCGCGTGTGGAAATGCAATCGCAACTGATAAACAGGGCGGAAGAGAAATTACAGTAATTCCGTATGCCGCACAAGATATCGATTTATAATATTTCAAACAGATTTTGATCAATGGGCGCGAATTTACATCTGCATATTACCAGACCATAAAACAAGAAAAGACAAGAGGTAAAAAAAGAGAATTACAGAAATAGATAAGAGATTTTAGAGCGAGTCTAACTCGGGCTCGCGTAATCCGAGAAAACTCGATAGCTGTGTGTTATCTCACGCCACACGAGCGTCGAGAGCGTCGTGTGTGAAGAGAAACAAGATTTTTCCATTATTCATCAGAAGCACGGCTGTCACGATTGATTTCTTGTTGATTTCT
Organism: Pseudomyrmex concolor; assembly: GCA_014839585.1. NCBI lineage: Eukaryota > Metazoa > Arthropoda > Insecta > Hymenoptera > Formicidae > Pseudomyrmex > Pseudomyrmex concolor. Next base: position 146 of record QVOB01027499.1, on the reverse strand, counting down.
TGCGCAACTCGCTATTAGGAATCAATTGGGTCTCGTAACCGATCTTACACGTGGATCATTGATAAAACGTCTCCTGACAGGTACTTGCCGACACGATTGGAAGCAATATATTATCACCAAGAAGAGACATTTCCTTCGATCGAGAT
>QVOB01027498.1:0-22604 GCA_014839585.1 Pseudomyrmex concolor | reverse complement strand
GTTTCAGAAACATTTATTACCTGCAGTGAGTCTTTAGGCTATTTTCTTTTAATTTGGAGAACCGTTTTCTAATTTGTGCAGTAAGTACGTCAAAACTCCGGAAACAATTCATATTAGGATGATAAAATAGGACGGTTCAGCATCTTAAGACTTTCTAGTTTCATTTAGAACAGAGACTTTCAACTCGCGCACGGCGTGCGATGTGCGCCATAAAATTTCTATGCAGTCACGTAATCAGTTAGAAGACTGATTTAGAAGATAGAACATGTGTGAGATATCCAATATTTCAATATATCTTGAAAAATGCGAAAATACGAGATAGGACATTTTAACTAAGAACGGCAGTATTGTTGGTACTTTACAGAATCTGTGTGTGAAAACATGTTTTTTAAGTCTGGGAACAAATGGGAATTTGATGACACTTGGAAATAAAGATGGAATATTGAGATCAACTATTTTCGCAAATATCATTGTGGTATCACGATTTCTGGCATATAAGCCAATCTTTGCAAAATATGATAATACAAAAATACTTCTGGACCAGAGGCAAGTTCCTATTGACATTCAGCGACATCGGCTCACTTGTGAGAAGAGGGGAAAGAGAAGGAAAATTGAGGGATAGGCGGAGCACTGTCAAAGCATGCTTTTGAAGAATATGCTGTGCACTATCGAAGCTTAATTTGTTTCAGTGCAGTTACACGCACACACACGTGCAAAAAGTTAATTAGTCCTCACGAAGAAGCGATCGTACAAGAATTAATCGCGACGGCGATAATTTCCGGACGATTCAAGTGCATTGATCTAAGTAATATTTTATGTAATTTCTAACATTTCATGGTATATATACGATCAATCGATCGTATATATCGAGGTCAGCGCGGAACGAAAGAAGCCATTGCTTGGTTCGATAGGTTCGGGAGAAGGACACTTAAATTTTAACAACAAATCGATCGCGCGCTTCGGAATAAGATTGTCGGGCCGGCGCTCTGGAAATAACGCATCCCTCTCTCCCTCAATATATCTCTCTCTTTATCATTTTTCTCTTCCGCCGTCGCCGCCACCGTTGTCGTCGTCGTCATCGTCGTCGAAGGGAGGAAAAAGCGAGGGCGAGGGTTGGTACATTAGCAATGTTTTGTTGACACTGGAGAACAACGACGAAGCCATTACTGGCTTCTGCTAGCGCGATATAGCTCTTCGATCCATCGAGAAAGCCTGCGAACGGCAAAGAGAGCCTCGCTAAAGAGAGCAACTCTCGTTTATTTCTCTCTCTCTCTCTCTCTCTCTCTCTCTCTCTTTTTCCATTATCGAATATTATTCGTAATTTTCGAATATAAATGCCTCAGAGAAAGTGTTTTTTTTTAAATTCTATATTTCTAAAATAATTGTACTTGCCCGACAATTTTTTTTGTTATTATCTTCTAGTATCGCAGTCGCTCAACCGGAAAATAATAAATTCGACCGCGGAATGTCTGCGATTTTATCTTTATTTATTTCCGGCGCCGCGACGTACGCTCTCTTTGTCAGAAAGCACAGCTAAGAAGAGAAAGAGAGAGAAAGATCAGCGAGTCTCTGATCTGTGAAGTTGGCCGGCGATAAAGACGTTTTTAAGCGCCACGCACGAGAGAGCGGCCGCTGTCGCGGAAAGATAGAGCGACGAAAAAAATACATATACACAGCGTGTGTGCGCGGCTGGGAGTTTATTTTCGACTGCGAAGAATGAAGGCACAATGCACTCGTGAACACGTCTTTTCTTTTCTTCCTCGCGTTCCGTTTGTTTATCTCGCCTCGCCGATGATCGAAATCGACGCATTTCAGGTGTCACGTGACTATGCGCGGAAAAAAAACTCCATTCGCGCGCGCGCAACTTCATTTTTCCATAAGCCGAGCGATAGAATCAATATTTTTATCATTGAAAAGAACCGACGATGTTTTCTAATCTTCAAAAGCGTTCGTCGCTCGAGATAGCAGCAGCATCGATTTTCATCAATTAAAAATTGCACATATAATTATTATATACAACGCGATTCGATAATTCGCTTGTTAATCCAAAGAAGCGTTTCCAACTTTGTCCTCCCGTTCCGAGTACAATATCTTCCTGGTGTGTTGTCCTATATTGTTACATATTATTATTATTTATAGCTTGACATGCAAAGTCGCTAGACAGGCGACAATTAGCGCGTATATCTTTCGGCGAAACGAAGTGGCGCATACATACATACACACATACATACACACACACACACACACACACACACACACACACACACACACAGAAGCCACTTTCTTGCAACGCGATACGCGCGCACGCACGTCGGAAAATTTCGAGAAGACGATGGAGAAGCGACGCACGTGTGGAGAGCCCTCCCCCCGGAATCCGTCCCCCGGCGCCGATTGTCTTAATCAGCATCGCGTCGGGCGCGGTTTATCTCGCGTTTGGGCGTCATACACGCACGTTCGTCCGTCACCGGACACCGAATACCGAGAACCGGCGTGGCGGCGATCCCGTTATCGTCGTCGGCGATGTTGCGAAACGACAGAAACCACGACGACCGTCGTCGACGGCGCGCCCGTGCGTCTCTCTCTCTCTCTCTCTCTCTCTTTCTCTCAAAGTGCAGTGGATGCATTTCGGATGCTGACGATTACAACAATGTTCTATCTGACGACGCGTCGTCTGACGTAAACAATCGCCGTTGATTATCAGCTGTCTTTTCTCTCACTCTCTCTCTCTCTCTTCCTCTGAATCTTTATCGGCATCGCACTCTCCATGTTTTTTTCGGTATGCAAAACACGCGGCAACTTTATTTCGGAGCGGCGCGTATTGTCATTGTTTAAAGTTTGTCGAACGACCGGAAGTGAGAGAGCAACATTCGTGAGGATGTATCGTGCTGACATTTCGTGGGCGTTTCGAGAATCTACGCCGCTGCTCTGTTTAGAATAGTTTAGATCAATCTTATCTTCGAACGCGCGATTTCAATCGAGAATCCTCGCCGCGGCACTTCCGTCGCGCGTCTGTTATTTAATAATTATAGCTAGCGATCGAAAACAATTAATTCGGCCGCGCCACATGTGCAAATCGATATCTTTATGCATAAATTAATTAATAACGTGTGAGAGGACAAGCGATAATAAAATATATACGAACATAAAAGTAAAAAAGTAATGAGTCGACGAAAACTTATGATCCCAACTATTACGCTAATATGTATATATAATTCGTAATTGTTATTCGTAATTGCTATAATTAATGTCATTATTGTTACTCGTTATTGTTATTCATTATCGTTCATCTTTTTATCTTTCTCATTACGCGTGCAGGATTTTCATCGAAAGAGATTATCATCCGCTATCTGGTTATTCGCTTAATAGGAAACACATTAAATCTCCCTTCTCCAAATTACACTGGTAATTCGTTATCTTGACAAATTCACTTTGTCGAATCTTCAGTTGTTTTGTTCGACGTCAATAAGGCGTCTGTTATGTCGTTGAAAACGCGTGCGTGTTATAATCGTGTCCAAACGAGCAGTTAAATCGTTCAATAACAACTCCCGGGAGAGAACTGTACTGATCCCGTATTTGACGTTTTTTGTCTGTTGCGGACGCCCACAAGACGCCCTGTCCCGAGAGAGTCGCCGCAATGCCGCCCCTGAGCGACTTAATTTCCGCCGCAAACAGCAAACAAAATTACGATCGTTTATCCGTCGAATTTGCTTTGTCATTATAAATATTGTATCTCTTAGCAAAATCTCACGAAGACAAAAATACACGCAAAGTAAAAATAGAAATGTAAAAAAAATATCCAAACACTTTTACGAAAGAGTTTAACCAATTATCTCTTAAATATAAAACATACTTCTATTTAAAAAAAAATCAATAAATTATTTAAGGATATACTTGATCTTTTCACGTGTTAATGTAAAATCGAAGATGTGTAGGTGTTTTTTTTGTTTTAATTTCTCTCATGCTTTCATTAAAGAATACGCAGATCCGGTCGAATCGCGCGCGATTTGGTCGTGTCACAACGTCCTCTCGCAAGGGAGGAAGTGGGAAGCACTACCGCGGCAGGGCCAGAGCACACACACGTCATGCCACACGGGGAACATATCGAATTTCTTATGGCTTCTGTGTATTCCTATGGAGGCAGGAGGTCAGAGAGATGCGTCTACAAGGTGTTCGCGAATTAACGCATCCGCTCGAAACTTTCGTCTTCGAACAACAAACTGCAATTAACACAAGGATATCAAAAGGATATCCTCTAAGATCTCGCGAGTAAACGTAAAAATTATTATCTTGTATGTCTACAAGAAAATTTGTTTATTTTTATTCCAAATTTTAGTTTTTTAACTTTGAGCTTAAAAAGAATTTTATTATATAAAATTATTATTTTTAAAATATTAAATTTGTGTTTGACTCAAATAGGAAAATGTAATTTGCATAAAAAATTTGTTTCGCAAGATAGGATTTTGTTTTCTCTGTTCATTGAGATTAAAAACAACAATCGGAATATTATTGATAAAGAGCAAAGTTCATCGCGAACACCATGTAGACGTGGTCATGACGATGTCCTACAGACCTATCCGATAACTTCGGTGATATCGTGAATACGCGTGTGCGGCATCATTCGCCGCATATATTAATTACAGGAAATCCACAATGCAACCGCGCATCGTTCCGAACCGTCTCAACATATCGCGGAAATATTGCGTTCGCGTTCGTCCGATCGATCGTGCGATCTTTCCAAATATTCGTCGATGTGCTGGCAAAAAAAAAAAAAAAACATTTCAAAATATTTTCGGTTATTAAGAGGATGCTGAACCGTCCTGTTTTATCAGCTTACTATAAATATAGTTTCCGGAGTTTTGTCGTACTTACTGCACAAATTAAAAAACGATTCTCCAAATTACAAGAAAATAGTCTAAAAACTCACTGCAAAAAATAAATATTTCTGAAACAAAAAAATTTGTCATCAAGAAAATGATCAAACTAACCTAACCTAACCTAACCTAAACTTCAAACCTAAAATTTTTTTGTTTCAGAAACATTTATTACCTGCAGTCAGTCTTTAGGCTATTTTCTTTTAATTTAGAGAATCGTTTTCTAATTTGTGCAGTAAGTACGACAAAACTCCGGAAACTACAATTCATATTAGGATGATAAAACAGAACGGTTCAGCATCTTCTTAACAATTCATCAAGTCGCAGCAAATCGAGTTTTGCGGAAAAAAATTCGCGGAAGCAACGATTTCCGAGAAAAATATCGTCTCGTAGCCACAAATCGCTCGTATTAAATCGATAATTCGTCTCGCAACGATGAGGAGGAGGAAGAAGAGAAAGATTATCGAGTAAGTATGCATGCGACACGTAGCGAGCAGCGTAAGGCATCGCGTTACGTACATAGTTATGGAGGCCTCGCGGCTCGCTTCTAAAATCGGATGTAGAGCAACGACCTACCAAACAACACACGAGGACTCGTGTACGGTAGAACGCGAGCCTCTATCCGCAAGAGAGACGAAAATTCCACCGCGTCCGCCAATTATACAACTCGGCGTATCGTCGGACGCTTAAGAACACTACCGGATGTCGTTTGTTTGATGACATGCTTAATGAAACTCGCCGCTTTTCAATCGCACATTTGCTTTATAACAGAAACAAGATTTCTCTCTCTCTCTCGTTTGATTCAAATTCGGCGTTTGCCAATTTTGTTCGGCTGGTATTTAGTTTTCCTATGCAAAAAACAGCTTAGATAATTAAATTATCTTTTATAATTGTAATTTGTCAATGGTTGTTTATATTTTTCAGAAAATAAAATGTGTTTTATTTTGTAGATTTTTCTCAACATGCGCTGTTCTCTCATGTGTTTAACAGTTTGATTAAATAAAAATTTAGGCTCGTATTGGCCTTTTTATTTCTGTTTTTTTTTCATTTTTTAATTTTTTACTTATCGAAGACTCACCTTTGCTCGGCGGCTCGATCTCTCTGTCTTCGGTTCTTGAACCAATTGCTGACCTGCGTAGTAGTGAGGCCGGTGCTTTCCGCCAATTCCCGCTTTTCGCGCGGCGACGGATACGGGTTGGTGGCGTACCAGTCCCTTAGGACGCTTCTGGACTTCTCCTTGAAGCAGTAGGACGTCTCCTCGCCGTCCCAGATTGTGCGCGGCAGCGGAAACTTGCGGCGCACTCGGTACTTCCCTGAGAACAAAGAAATACCGTCTAATCTCTCATTAAGAGCATAAATTAAATTAACAAGTGCAATAAAATCTTAACCGCAAAATACTGTCACAAATGCGCATTGCAAGTACATTCTGAGAATTTAAAACTAAATATTTTTAATGTCTTTTAAATGAAATGTTTTGCGACGATCGCGAATTTGTGCGTTGTCGAGAAAAACGGAAGAGGAAACGCAGCACTTTGATTCTTCCAACGCGTGTGTACACGCGTCTTGTTCCGAGATCTTCTCTTTTTTAATGACGGATTTGGTTTCTAAACCGAGCAACGAGACGTCGGCGACCGGCGTCGTGGGTTTCACGCGCGCAAATAAATAATCTCCGAACGAGTGAAATAGGGCCAAGTCTATATTGCTCATTAAGCTTGGATCGCATTCGGCAATAACTTAACTCTCTGTGGTCGTTCGGTTTGTTTAATGTTGAGAAGCGACGGAGGAACGTTTAGTTCGCGTGATGCTTCGAGCAGCGAAAATAAACCGCATCGTATTTAAAATCGCGAAATTTAAACGTCGCGCATATACACACGGCTTGAGTTTAATTCTTAATAATAATAAATTCGAAATGATATTCTATCAGAGGAATATACTGGATGAATATCTCGCGACACGAAGAATATATTATATATTGTTCATAAACAACTGCAAAACGAATTATTTAAATCCCAAAGTGCGGTAAAATATGCGTGAAAATTCCTTTGCTGTGCGGCAAGTCGTGGTATTTATATGATAATGTTCCAGTAATATTCGCATTATATTCACGTTATTGTTGTTATTTCGAGATAATATGTATAAGAGGAGAAGAGTAGATATAGTCAGTGATCTGATAGTATCTTCTGAAATTATACATATAATTTGTATTTTTTATAGTTTTTACAACTGCGATGTGATGGTTTATGATTTTTCTCTGAAAATTAATAGAATCATATCTTATGAAAAATGATGGATATTATAAGTATATTTTTAAAACACATTCGCAGCGCGCATTTTCCGATTTTTCTTGTAAGGAGCAAGAAACGCGGCATAAATATTTGCGCGCTCACTCACGTTTCACAGATATTTTATTTCCCTAATGAAAAAAGGTTGATCGCGCGCTGCGTAAGCTGCTTGCACTTTCAGCAGCTCTTTAATCTATCCGGAGCGTTGCACAATTAATTTATCCGCCTTCCAGAGAAAACGCGCGGCTCTGTTGAACTTACTTAGTGTCTCACGTTACTTTTTCCACCGGCTTAATGTTAACTAGTTTCCGCGTAAATCAATCAACATAAAAACTGAAGAGACGCTAATATAATCCTTGCCAAAAATACTTGTTTAACAAATCGATCTTGTCTGAATAGCTCGAAATTTTTAACAACGACTTCGAAAATCAACGAGATTTCGTCAAAAAAGCCGATGCAAAATCGTTAAGAGGCTGAACTTCTGTTCTGTTTTATCATCCTAATATGAATAGTTTTTAGTAGTTTTTAGAGTTTTGTCGTACTTACTGCACAAATTAGAAAATTCTCCAAATTACAATAAAAGAAAATAGCTTAAAGACTCACTGCAAGTAATAAATGTTTCTGAAACGAAAAAATTTCAAGTATGAAGTGTAGATTAGGTTAACTTGATCAATTTTCTTGATGACAAATGTTTTTGTTTCAGAAACATTTATTTTCTACAGTGAGTTTTTAGACTATTTTCTTTTAATTTGGAGAACTGTTTTTTTAATTTGCAGTAAGCAAATACGACAAGTAAGTACGACAAAACTCCGGAAACTGTATTCATAGTAAGCTGATAAAACAGAACGGTTCAGCATCCTCTTAAGAGTTATCGCAAAAATATATAGCAATTAATAAAAATAGCCAAATTTCTCAATGGCTAATATGTGAATAATAATTGTTATGGCGGTAATAATTATATAGTGGTTCGCGTTAGCCTTGAAAATGTTTTTTATTTGAAGTCAAACGGGCGGAAAAATTGTTTTATCATCTACAGATTATGTTTAATTAGAAATTTTCCAATTTTACTGACCGACTGCACCGAGCGGTCTACCACGCAACCTCTCGGCCTCGATGTAGTGCGCCTTGAGCCAGAGAGCCTGCAGTTTTGGATGATTGTTCGGGCTGAAGGTATGGCTCTCCAAGATCCTGTAAAGCTCCTTGAACTGGCCCCGATGAAAGGCGACGATCGCCTTCGCTTTCAGCACGCTTTCGTGCCGGTGCAACCTGGTGCACGCCGGAAGCGACCAGAGAAATCGGCTGAGCCTCTCCACGGAGCCTGCCTGCTGGAGAACCTGGACATTCGACACCATCGCCTTGAAGACGATAGACAGGGGGGGCACACTGTTAGTCGGCAAAACTCTCATCCCGGATCTCCTCTTATTCTAGTATATCTTGTATATATGTCTCTCGCATTCACTTCGTTTCAGCTGGAAATCTCGTCTCATAATTGGAAAAAGAGAAAGAGACGGAGAGAACAATCGAACGCGATTTTCGAGAAAAACGGGATCGGATATGAAGTTCGAAGGAGAATCAGAGGATGTCGATATTACGTTTACTATTTTCTATGTCGATATTACGTTTAATAAATATATATATATTTACCGCGGGTAAGTAATTTTGATTGATCGAGTTTGTCGCGAGCACGCAAAAATGTACTCGTGTCTCCAGAGCGATCGAAATAGCCGATTTTTCATATTCGCTATTCGCGACGAGTCTCGACGAAATATACATATCGCATAAAATATTTTCGAACGTTCGATATAAATAACGGAATCGATAATTGCAAGCGGAAGTTTTGTGCATGTATAAGTTCGTAGATTTCCGTTATAGAGATTTCGAAGAAAGACACTTGTATAAATTTCTCGAACATTCGGAAAAAATCGTTGAAAGATCATTTTTACCAAAGCAATATTAAAGAGAACATTAAATAAAACATGACAATCGGCAATGTAAATCAAACAGTACCTGCGGTTCTTCATTCTTATCCGCCTCTTTGACGTTTAACATTTGTATAAATTTCTCGAAACGACTATTAATGAACTTAAACGCTCGCGTAACACGATCCTAAGAACTATACATCAATTTTATTTCGTCGTGTTTAATTCGTTTTTATCGACACACCGAATCGCGTTATCTTTTTTCACACATTCTTCCGCCACCCGTAATTAATCGCCGCGGATTCCGTTTGAGAAATGAGTTATCTATTTACCAGTATCAACCGTATACATATATATATACATATATATATATATATATATACATATATCGACTTTCGCATCACTCGCTGACGTTTATTCAATATCGCGCGCCGTAATATCGCCGATATCTAGATATTACCTTTAATTAACACGTTATACCGATTTGCTAAAAGCGCAATACCTATAGATACAGCAATCGCGTAAAATCCAAATATACATGTATACGCCATGACGTCATTTGATCTTAATTGCCTTTCAGTAAAATAAACACAAATCATGTGCGCATTATTGTATATTATATAATTATAATTATTATAATTATCATTATTATCGTTGCCTTTCTCTTTTATAGTTTTAGCGCGACGTTTTCGTCTCTTTTCAATGTTTGTAAATATCACATTTTACAAACATAAATATTGCATATTTAAAATTTCTGTATATTTGCGTGTTCTCTCTCTCACACACACGCACACACACATTCTCTCTCTCTTCCAATTGTTTTATATTATTATATTAAATTGTCTCGACTTATTTGTCTCGTGTATTTTATCGTTCTTTATTTAGTTCGCTACTCGTTCTTCTAATCCGTCGCGAAATCTATTTGTGTGAGCAAAACGTAATTAGAAGTCTATTAGAAATCTATTTGTGTGAGCAAAACGTAATTAGAAGTCAGGATGACGTATGAGAAAAGCGCGAGTTTCACTACGAGCGAAATTAATCGCTACCTTCTAACTCTAAATTAATTGCTGCGATAGTATGTCCGGCGACGCGAAATTAAGACGTCGATTGTACGGATCTTTAATCAACGCTTAATTAGCGATATGAGCTCTGTACACTTGTCATCTTTGTCTGCTCGCTGTCGTCGCAGCGGATGTCGCCGAATTTTCGCGGTAACGGCCAATTAATTACGTAGATGGCCACATAGCGTAATAAGGAATGAGAGTGTCACGTCAACCGAGAGAAGAGAAATGCACGACATGGATCTTCCGAGATTTTGTTATTAGCTGCAATTCACCGGCGCACAGCTACCGATAAATAAATCGCGCGTCATGTGACTTCGTCATAGAACTGAATGACGAAAAAAGCAATACGATTCGAATTCCGTGTAAGTAATAAAAATTTTTACTTCGCGATGTACACGTTGAAAAATATAGAAGCACGTAACGTGATAAAGAGATATTTCAAAACTAAAACAAATTTTTTATTTTTTTTTATTTTTTTAATTTTGTGAAAGATCGAGGTGATTAAAAATAAAAAAAATATTCGGATACAAAATATTAAAGTTAAAGATGTCAAATAAAATTACTTCAAACGCGAGTCTTAATATTGATATTAGCTACGTTGTTAAAATGGAATTTAAGTTGACAAGTCTACAATAAATCTAACCAGATTTAGGGATTTGTTCAGTTCTGTATCGTCGCTTTGTTTTGAAAATTAGAGTTTGGACGAGAATAGATCGATCGGCACTCGCTGGAGAACGCTTGTTTTGTGTTTTAAGAGGAAAATAATCTTATACTCTTAATTATACCTCGTATGATACAAGATAACTAGCGCCCACGTGTCGCAGATCAAGTACGATGACAAATATAATATGTTTTCTCACAAATCAATAAGAGACTTCTAGTTTTTCGCGTCTCGCTTAGTATGCGAGTTAAGAGATAGAACTTTGTGTGTTCTTTAAGAACCGAGAAATTGCATTTAGAAATTTGAAAAATGTCTGCGTGACGTGGGCAAGGAGTTAAAAGTCTAGCCGCATGATTGTAACGTTAGCACAGGGATATATGCACGTGCAAAACACGCGTTGTTTATAATAAGCCTTAACACTGAAGTCGATCACTTCCGCTTTTGGCAAACTTATCCTTTCACACATTTGATATTATCGAATATCACTGAAAAACTCGTATCTAAATATTATAAAATACAAAAAAATATTTTTATAAAAAAAAAAAAAAAATAATTAAGTAAAAGGTTTTTTATTGAGTAATAAATTAAGATCGTCGGTTTTTTATATGTAAGAATCAATAGAATTATATATGATATAAATAATGTAAAATTAAATCGGATTTAATAACCGCGCGCGTTTCGAAATTCTTTCTTGAGACTCTCTTCCGTCAAAATTATATTATAGACTATTATCACTGAATTATTATTAAGTCCCATATATGTTTAAGAACAATTACCAGAAAATAGCGATCTTGGAATTTTATTTGATAAAGCACGTAATCTTCAGGAACAAAATTATTACTCAAAACTGTGTATTACGACGAAGGATGCAGTAAAGAATTTGAGACGAGGATTCTGCCAAGTGCGAAAGTGCTCAGAAACACAGGACGAGTTAACACGTGGGACGTTCGATGTGAGGGATGTAAATGTCGCGCGCACGACAATTTATGGTTAAAGTAAAATCGTGCAGATTTCATTAAGCGTGTGACATGCAGGCGGATTTCTGGCGTGTAACGCTGCACTTTGTCGGCGATATACCACATTTACGTCACGAGTACAATTTCATTATATGGATCTCCGGTCGGTTTTACATGCGTAAACCGATAGTTATCGCGATGATGAATAATTTTTTTTTTTTAAAACGAAAACGACGGGAACAGAATAACGACGGATTTTAATAAGTTTCGCGAGAGTTACTATGTAATAAAAAAAGTACAGCGATTGCTTGTTAAAACGCCATCAGTCGTCATTATCAGCTGTGCGTCGCGAAATATTGTGCGAAGATCTCTCTCTTTATATACGTGTAATGCGAATAAAATTGCGAGAATAGGGACTTTGCGGTGCAAAACAAGCGTGTCGTTATGTAGTTTGCGATGCTGAGTTGCGAGGAGTGTTTGTATCTTCAAACGGACATTAATTGAAACGTGAATAGGCCGTGTGTTTTCCATAAGCGCGACGCGCGGCGTTGAACGGCTGATTGCATCCCTCGCGAACACAGTCTTTTGCAATAAGCAGGAGATCCTTTAATAAAAGTCACGAAGCAACGCCTTGATTTTGAATTGCGAAACGTCAAAAATATCACACAAGTAAAACAACACGTAAGAGCGATAATATTTTGGAACAATTTTTCGAGATAAATAACTACGATTATTTCTTGATTCAAATATCAAAACTCAAGAATATTAAAGGAATAAAGAAGAAAACTTAGTGTCCAACTCTATTTTAGTTTTTTTGCGATTTTTTTAAGAGCTATCGCACATGACATGGCTGCACATGCATAGCACAAGATCCGTTGGACCAATGAGGATCTAGCCTAGCATATTTTTTGGTATATGTTATGTTCTATAAATCACTATGGCGACTTTATGCCAGATGCTCATTGATCTAAATAGTTTTATGCTATGCAACTATGCTATTTTGTGTGCGATAGAGCTCTAATATTCTCAATTTTCTCTTATTTTTTTACTTCCTAACACAGGCCTAATTTTTGCCTGTTAAATTGTCAGTATTTTCGTGTCTCTTACAAAAGACGACTTCCTGCAGTGAATAAAGCCGATAAGCACGACTTACCTCGCAAACGCACGCGACCTGCTCCTGCGTGAAGCCGAAACTCGGCAGCTGGCCGTTGCCGCTGCCACCGGCGGAGCTGGCCGGGCTGTCTTGAGGACTGTAGCTAGCCGCCCCGGTTGTTCCGGGTGTGTACGCGCCCTCCACCGTGGCACCCGCGTGTCCGGTCAAGGGCGTGGGCGTGCTCTGGGGGCTGTAGTCGCCGGCGGCGGTGCCCAGCACGTCACCGCCACCGCCACCGCCACCGCCGGACGACGTGCCCATCGCGCCCCCGTAGGCCATCATGGCTGTGTCATCGCCGGGGTCCACCTCGACCCCACGCACGGCACCACCGCCCTCCACCGTGGTGACGCGAGCCTCGTCCTCCCCACTTCGCGTATGCCACCGGATGATGGACCGCGTCGCTGATCACGGGGATATCCTGCCGCCGACGGCCACGCTGCAGATGAGAGAGGAGATCTCTCTCACTCGCCGTTCATCTTCCGCGAGTACTGGTTCCTGCAGGATCACTGATGTGGATTTCTCGAACGTCAGAACAGAAACATTGCGCGACGCAGTGATTCACGATGTGTGGCGATATTTTCTTCTGGCTGGAGAAAGTTCCAATGCGAAATGATATGTCAAATTTTTTGAGAGATGAAACAATCTGTAATTTTGATTGGCTAACTTGATTGATAATAAATAAATCACTAAGTAGTGAGCTTATTGTTAAAACGTCTCTTCTTTTCTACGTACTCTAGTTTCACATCATTCGTCGATATTCAGAGTCATTAAACCGTGTCGCATTAATTTAAGGAATCGTATTACACTTTACTATCTAATTCGGAGCAAAACATCGCAAAGTTCTTTTACGTTCCCTCTGACAAATCATAGTTCTGTCAGTGCAATCGTCTCGGACTGTCGCACTCATCAGATGTTCGCAGTCATCTGATTAACGAGAACCGCACAACCGATTTTCAGTATGTAGTTTGATGAGAGACACGTTAGCGAAAAAAAATCATAAAAAAATTTTAATAGGAAATGGCATCTTGACGAGAATCGCAACACACTTTCAGGCCGCGATCATCAATTCGCGCTTCGCGAAGTTGGGGTTTTTCACTTCTTTTGGATTTGTCGCAAGTTGCATCGTAACATGTCAGCTTTGTTATTAGCTCTTCCTGAATATAACTCGTGCGAATTCAGTTGGTTCCTAACTGGAATTTCTTACCAGTTTGCGTGTTATATAATGTAGACTTTGAGCGAAGGTTAAATCACTCTCGAACGACATGTCGAACCCAATAACAACCCGATAATAATTCACACTATTTCCTTTGCTGTTCTTTCCGCCTTCGCACAGGTTGCACCGTGAAATCCACGGGCTCGTGTTTCCACGGGGCCAGAGAGATCGTATTTATAGACCGCTTCGTACACTCGTGAGCATGCCGCTATTATTAGAGGCGTCTTAACGAGCGTCTCCCTCGCTCTCTTTGAACCCCATCGACGCCGCTCGTCGCGATGCTTCTCACGAACGCCGCACCGAATCCTCTCTCACCTTTTTTCACCGGAGACGACGAAGATGAGTTTTCAGTCGTTGTCACTCTCGTTGCTCTTCACGGGCTCACTGTCCGTAAGATCAACACCAATAAATCGCATTGATTCACGCACCAGAATCTGACAGTCTTTTTCTTGACGCACTTTAGATTTCAAAGTGGACGCAGATCGTGTCTTCCTCAGGGCCGCGCCTTCGCGCGAAATCGCCGGGTGCGCCGGAAAATTCCACTCGCAAACGGTTTTCGACGTCTGACTCAATCAAAACGTCGTACGTATAGATTGTGTACTTCCAAAAACTATATTTATTCCCAAGATACTTTTGTCACTGAAAACCGACGCGTTAATTTAGCTCGAAGAGAAACGGAGTGTAATGGAGTCTCGACATTTGGATGTTTTCACGCGATCTTGATTCGGGATTGTTCCGACAACTTGTCTCGACACACGCACCGGATTGTCTCTCTCAAAGCGCAATTCCAATTGCGATCGTAATCCAAATTAACGTGATTGCAGCAGCTTTACGAAGCGGCGGATCAATGGACCCGTTCTTGTCTCTCTCGCAGCCGCGGGTGAGAGAGACACTCTCCTGACGCGCGCACCAGAAGGGACTGGCGATACAGCAGCGTTTCTACCAGGAGAACCGGAGTAACGTCATGCGCGACGTGGCGCGCGGATTGGCGGGGGGCGTGGCCTGGATGACAGCTGTGTGACGCGCGGCGCTATTGGCCGCTGGGCATGGCTGCGACCACCATACGTCTCGGGATTGGCTGCGCGCGCGCGCCACCAAATGAGCCTCGTTACGGGGCTCTGTCCGATAAACCGAGCGAGCGCGGTGTCGCGACGAAAGAGAAAAGAGACAAAGAGAAAAGATGGACTGAGAGAAAGAGAGAGAGAGAGAGAGAGAGAGAGAGAGAGAGAGAGAGAAAGAAAAGAGATGCAATTGCATCCAGATCGCGGATCCTTCGGAGAAGCTCGTTAAATTCCGGCTTTTCTGGATGTGTCTGTTTGTTCTCTTAATGACGCCAGGACGACGCGAGTTTTACATCGATGCATGTAAATCTGGAAAATAGCGCGTATACAATTCGCCCCGTTATTTCATTCTTCATCAATCCAGCCGCAACGGACGGACTGTAAGAAAAATACAAAACTACGGCTAGAATAAAACGACGAATAATACAATCGTTGTTGCGCAGATTTGTGTGTCGCGAGAGAGTTTACGTCGTGATTAAATAATCTATGAAAATGTAACAAAAAAATAAAAATTAGAAAATTACATTTATATTATATTTTATACAGCTTTTTTATATTGCACAGTAAATTGTATAATTAAGTTTTTCAAAGCCGATACGAGGAAAACTACTTAAAAAAATAAAATGTTAGTTTAATATAATAATCAATATATGTATAAAATAGCGAGTGCGAGACATATTTAAAGAAAGGCAGATTTAGAGTCTCGTATTTGCGAGAGTCACGTCAAACTAGACTTCGTCATGGCAAATTTATGTCGTTCACCGATTTAACAATGTCATGTTCCGATAAACCGATCAATCGCAAGATAGCATCGCGACGCTGTTGTCAACAAATCCGCACCGATGTGTATACATAACGCGAAAATTATTTATCTACTCTCTAAATTTTTTGGAGTGAAAATCCGGCTTATTTTCACTCTACTCATAGAGTCACTGTGACTATACTGACTATAAGTCACTGACTATAAGTTTATTTCATGTGGAGTCAATATTCACTTCAATAGAGTGAATTTATATATTCTACGACAAAGAGTGAAAAATTTAACTCTTAGTTTTAAAGTGAAGTTTATTCAGATTTAACTTCAAAGGGAAAAGTGCCAAACTTCACTCCAACTTAAAGTAAAATCGCCTTCTTGTCTGTGTCAGTATCGGCGTTAAATTGCCTGCTTAACATACAAGCAACGTATTTGGTAAATTTATATTGTAAATTTTACAAATGTTGATGTGAACAAACAAATTCGACAATGAATCCACTAGAAATAAGTCGGTTTAGACTTGTATATAAGTAAAATCAAAAAGATACGATAGAGGTTAGGTTAGATTAGGTTAGATTATGGTATTTGATAATCCAAAGAAAGAAAGTGACTAATTTCACTTCTTTCGAAAAGTAGAAGTTTCACTCTTTTCGACTGACAATATTTTCATGATTGCTTGGAATGACATTTCACTCCAAAAGAGTGAGATCTCACTCCAAAAATTTTAGAGAGTATGTGTTACAACGGGAGCAATTCGCGAATAAAAGCGACATGCAAAAATAACCGGAAGAAGCACAAAAATCTCGTTATTAGCGTCGACTTATTCGTGTTCTTGCGAGACACGAGGGTGTAGAGACGGGGTGTGTAGGACGAGGGAAGAAACACGCAGCAGAGACGGAAGGAGGCAACAGCTTATCCTCCCCCAGGGAAAAATCGATTTATAGCACTCGTGCGGTTTATGAACGCCCCCGCGGAAGAAAGGTACGTCGCTTAGGAGCTACTTACAACAGAAGTTGGATAAAGTTTCACGGAGCGCTTCGCGTTTTTGCGTTACTTAAGGCACCGCGTCGTCGTTGTCGTCGTGGTGCTCGGGTTAGAATAACACGCGTTGAACAGCTATAGCGAAATTACCGACCTCGTCCGACTTTAACGGTGAAAGAGAGCGACTCAGCGGCTTTGCCACGTCTCTTCCTTGCTTGAACGACAAAATCCGAAAAGATACATGGAGTGAGAAAAAGCAAAACGGAATTTACAAAAGCTCTAATTGTGAAAAAAATCAATCATAGTGAACAATGTAAAAAAAAAAGGTCAAAAACTGTTTCTTTCTGTCCGCCGGCGAGTCATCTCGTTCTTTCTTCCTTCACTTATTACAACTTTAAAAATGCATATGCAGTTTTCTCGTAAAAAAAAATCTCTATATTGACAAGCGAAATCTGTCTATTGCTAATTTGAGACGTAATTTTTCCCAAAAAATTTCTTAAAGTTCTTTCTTACAATTTTTTAAATGACATTTTTCAGAATAGGAGTATTGTTCAGAATAAAAGTTTTACAATCTTTTGTCAAAGCGATTAGGTATTTCTTATATAAACAAGTTATATAAACAATAAACCAATAAAACAATAGAACAATAATATAACAAACATGTAACATGTAACATGTGTTAATGAGAAAATCTGTGTTTATCTTTCTTAAATTTTTTTCGAAAAACACAATTTCCAATAGAGTTCGAATAACCATCTAAACCAATAAGTTAGTCCGGAGAGTTTAAAACAAAAGCAGGCAATCCAAACCGAAAGAAGTAATAATAGTAATGATTGATGGCAGAAGTAACAGGATATAGAATTGACATTTTGACACATAAAACGTCTGTTTTGCGGTGATGATATTAGAAAGAATACAAAGAGAAAGCATTTTCTTTCGATAACATTAGTTGACTGACAGTTTTCAGGCAGTTTTGTAACACTAAAGACACTAAAGACTTTTTTTTATATATTTCTATACAAAAAAAATGTACGTGAAGCTATAGCACAATTCTCGAATCTTTTGGCGCGAAGAGTATAAAGATTAATCTTCCGTCTTTAGGATTAAAAATTGTACCAACAGTGCGTTGAATGTGTGACATTCTAGCATTTATTTTCAAAAAAATATTGTTTTGTCTTATAAACGTAATTTTTGTTTTTTACATTATACAGTTTGAGTCAATGAAACACGTGAAGTGAACAAATTAAAATATTTTTTTCTATAAAGTTAAAGGAGTGCAGGCTACGACGTTTTCGACACGACGACGGGAAGTTGAAACGATATTCGACTCGAATAAATGTGTAATGCAAAACATTTATGCGAACGAGCGATGCGGCGGCGCCGACGGATGCAATTTCAGACGAGCGAATATATCACGCGGGAATAATCTCTCTTCGTAATTATATTCTTTCTTCTTAAATATATAATTCATTATCGACGAGAAACTGTCTTGCGTTACGCTGCTGATAACTCAGTGCGTATTCATTACTCGCGCGACGTGTATATAGGTATACCGTGACACGTAACGTCACGTAATATAAACGTTGCGTCGCGTCAATAATAGATAGCGATGATGTCCGTTTTTCAAGACTTCCTTCCTTTCGGAAGAAGGGACTCTCGACTCTCCCCACAATCGACCCTCGAGGAAAGAAACTTGTGACGAACGGGATTGATACATTTTTATTGGAGACTCAACGCCACCCCTGGCGTCGCCATTCATCCTCAACGCGCGGATAACCAGCGGTTTGTGGTCCATAACGATGAAGCCGTCGACCATAATGCGCGTGTGACGTCCGGACGAACCCTCCCGGCTTTTGCCCCCTAAACAACCGCGAAAGCGATCGTTCGATCTTGCTGATGAGACAAGTCGCGTGAATTCGTTCCGTCGTCGCGCTCACAAACTCGCGTGTCTAATCGATCAGCGTAAACAGTTTCGTGAAAAATGTGTAAAATAGAAATTGAAACAAATTGAGACTGAAGACGCGTGTACTTTACATGTTTCTTTAGAAAATTTGTTTGTATCTACAGTTCAATTATTCGGTATTTTAGACGCTACTAAATACTCGTCGGAAAATGACACCACGGTTAAAAAATATGTTTTTAGTTTTAGAAAGAGAGAGAAACATGTTTGTGTTTTTTCGATAAAACGATTTGCTTTGCGGATTCGCTAATGCGGAACGTAAACTCGCGATATCCCTACAGAAAAAAAATGAAGTAATTGTCTCAATTTAAGTATCGACGTCACGGGCTGTCACAAAAATAAATATTCAATTGCGATTAATTTAATTTTAGTCTAGATTCTTAAAACAACTATTTTCTATGTGCAGTGCAATTATATTGATGTTGAATCAACAGGATATGTTTCAATTAAACTGATGTTGTTGATTCAACATCGTTTTTTTCTGTATGTCGACACTCATTATACGCTCGAATCACATTCGCACGCTTATCTCATTCATTACTTATCTTTTTCATTACATACATATTTCGACATTCGCGTATATACTTATATAAATTCCGAGTACTTACTTACCTGTACGTACATACGTGCGTGCGCGACGGAGCAGCGCGCGTTGACATTGATTTCCTTTGTCGGGTTGCGCGAAAAGCGACACGCGGGCTGAGGGACGGTTGCGTAACAATGCGAAAACGCAAGAGAGCATCCTGACGAAATGCTCGTATCACATTCCCATAAGTGGCGGCGGGGAATCCCGCAGAGACGTCCTCTCTCTCTCTCTCTCTCTCTCTCTCTCTCGCGTCTCTTTTTCTCTTTATATTCCAGCGTATAAGAACGAAAAGAGAGGCGCCAGGTAAGGTATATAAAGAGAGAGAGAGAGAGAGAGAGAAAGAGAAAAGAATGAGTATATACGAGATGCCCCGTGGCGAGGACTGAATAACTCGTAATTGGGCCTCCTGGCCCACCGACCATTCACGCTTTCGTCAGACGGCCACAAAGACGTCAGGCCATAAGAAAGGGCAGGCCCCGTCGTCGCGAGCCTCTTCGCGCCCCTCCTCTCTTCTCATGACTCGTCTTCAGAAAAGTATAATAAACGCTGCAGGTCGTCGAAATCTTATGGGAGAATAATTGACTACCGTATGAAACCGCAGAGAGAGAGAGAGAGAGAATTATCTTTCTGAGGGATTCAGCAGTCGAACGCAGCAAAACAAGTTCGTATGAGTGATGTTTATTTAAAAGACTCGGATGTATATAAAACGGAATGAGAGTTTGACACGTGTTTCGAGAAAACACGACTTGAAGTTTAACCAACATCTGTAATAATTAATTAAAAAAGCAAGCTCCCGAGAAGAAATCCAAAATAAATCGTGGCTATGATCCACCGATAGCAGTGAGTATTAGTTAGCTTTTTTCGGTTGTTAACGAATGATTGCAGTTTCTAATCATGTTTGCTTACTGTTTTTTAATAAATTGTCTCTTTGTCGTTACTCTTCTCTCTTTTTATTGTTACTTGTATCGTTGTACCTTTGACTCGTCTGGCTATTTCAATTACGGTATAGTTTATTGCCTTCTGTTAGGTTAGGTTAGATTAGATGGATAAGTCTGTTAAAAACAACACTCTCTGATACGACTTATATTGCGGTTTTGTATCATTGTTTTATCGAATCTCTTTGTTTCATTTTGTTTCCGAGTGTATGGCTAGTGTAACGTGCTGAGAAATTTTGCCACTATGTTGACTACTTATTGCCATTTGAAGTTTGACAAGTCATATGAGACAAAAAAACTGTTTCTAAATCTTAATCTTTGTAAGTTTGTCCAATTTGTTTATTAATTAATTTATTCATTTTAACTACTTAATTCTTTTTTTTTTTTATAAATGTGTATAATTCGACCTTGATATTGTACAGAACATTCTTATCGTTTTCTGAAGAATCCAATCTAAAATTCAATTTAGGATCCAATCTAGGATCGAAACGTATAAGTCTACTTAATAGAATACGATGTTTTACACACTACCACCTGTGTTTGAACCTCATATTGGTCCATTTTTCTCTTTGAAATTTATTACAATTCTTAAATTTTTATTTATTGAGATTGGCTTGGAAAGTGATCAAAAATAAGTGATCGAAACATCTAACGGAAATAAAACTGTTTTTAATTAACCCTTCGTGGTCAGACGACAAAAATGACGAGTTAGTCAGATCGGGTTTGTGAGACCCACGCAATTTTAAAATTGAATATCTATGTGAAAAATCAATATTTTTTCAATTTCTTTTAAATTAAAAATGTGAACATTTCTGCGTCTATTAAAAAAACAAATTGAGAAAATCTTTAGTAGTTTCGAAGATATAAACGTTTAAAAAAAAACTAATTTTTTCTAGAAACGCCGATGCGTAATTTCTGAGTGGGTCTGGGAAACCCACGTCTAACTACGAAAAGTCAATTATCTCTCACTACTACCGGTAAATCAAGCTTACAAAATTATAAAAAATGTTAGAAGATTAGTATTTTAATCAAATTTAATTGAAATTAAGTTTTTGAAAATTATTTTTTGAATGCTTAATTTACTTATTTTTGACAGTGTATATGTTCACACTTGAGGAAAAATGATTGATTATTATTTTCACACAGAATTATTATCTAATGCAGCTTTACGATCAATTTTGAGAATTTGCCGACTAATTATAATCAAACGTCGTCCTCTTCTTCAACGTCCTCCGCTTCGATATAATTTGGCAATTCATCCTCTTGAATAAAATCGTTATTATTCTTGAGATAGTTTTCATCTATTTTGCCACGATCCACGGCACGTTTGACAGCAGAATCATTCTGATTATCTACCTTTATCGTAGAGAACGATCGACCAAACATCGCATTGAATAGACCGACGTCTCTGAAATTTGCATCACACAAAGAAAGTCTTTATTATTAGTAATAAAAAATTATTATTATCGCAAAAGCTTTTTTACATCATATAAATAAAGCAACATACTATTATAATTGTCAGTATAAAAAAGATAAAAATATTAAAATTTTTGTAAATGTTACCGAGTGCAATATGGATTTAACCGAACGATATTTTGAAATCCCTTATTGATTCCGGATTGAATTAGCAGTATGTTCGTGACACTCGTCAAAATGGAAGATATCAATTCGTTCGAAACACTTGCAAATTTTCTTTCTACTGTTTTTTTCCGTTTATCGTCGTTTTTGTTTTTTTTCCGACCTTTTTTGCACTCTTCGATCTCTCTGAATTCGTGCTCTATTTGTTCCTTCATTGATTCTTTCTTAGGTTGATCTGAAATTAAGTGACAAATCAAAGTTGCTTAAGAGAATGCTGAACCGTCCTGTTTTATCAGCTTATTGTGAATACAGTTTCCGGAGTTTTGTCGTATTTACTGCACAAATTAGAAAACGGTTCTCCAAATTAAAAGAAAATAGTCTAAAAACTCACTGCAGAAAATAAATGTTTCTGAAATAAAAAAATTTGTCATCAAGAAAATTGATCAAGCTAACCTAACCTAACCTAACCTAAACTTCAAACCTAAAATTTCTAAAATTTTGTATATACATATATATATATTGCGAGTACAAATTAATTTGCTCCGTTTTTTTGTGTTCAAAAATGCATTTATTTCAAAACAAAATGAATGAACAGATTAATTAAAGTATTGTCCATCGCTGGCTACTACT
>QVOB01027497.1:0-22989 GCA_014839585.1 Pseudomyrmex concolor | reverse complement strand
TTTTTACTATTATAGTCGTGCTACCGTTACAGCTATTTACAACGCGTTGTCCGGAATAAAGAATAATCATGAAAATTATACTAGCTAAATTATACTAGCTAAAAGATATTTATGTAAGCGCGAGAAAGCAACATAAAGGGGGAAGATATGTCTATAGACCATGAGTGTATCCAGTGATGTTTCGACCGTCATCCAAGATGAAGTTCCCTGATATGCGATACTATAGACTCAACTACATTCTACTGTCATCGATTGGACTCTGGCCATACACTAATTCCAGTATTAATCAGACACAATTCACGTTGTCAATACTGATGTATATCTCGTTTATATCTGTTCAGGTATATATGTGCTTTATTTACAAAATTGTTTTTGTTATATGTATACAATAGTAATCATCACATTACGTGATTGACAAACAAAATAATATATATTGCTACTTTATTTATGTACGTTTATATTCGTTTAGAACTTAATAGCTTTTTTTGTGTGTATAGAAAAAGGTTTTCGATTTTAAACAAATTTAGTAATAGAAAGTTATACGAATAAATTGCGGATTTACACACTTGTAACTATAAAAGTGTTGTTTTCGCAGGTAATAAAGTTATTTAGATCGGAATATAATCTCGACCTTTTATTGGAAGTGTTATCTGTGTGTCTTGTTGTTTTAATGTTTGCTGTTAAATATGTTGCTTTTTATGCTGTTATGCAAAACGTGAGTTACACTACAATACTAATTTATTTTTAATCCTTTTTAATCCTTTCGCTACCCCGGGCGACTAAAGTCGGTCGTCACAAAATGCATATCATGGACGACTCGCTGGAAAAGTCGGCAAAAAAGATCAGAATAACGTAATAAGTTCATTCAACAACCTTTAGCTCTGCTGAACGATCATCTATGACTAATAAGTGCTCTTGGGACTAGTGAAACGCAGTCTCACTTCCTTCTGCGCGTGAAATATACACTTGTGACATAGCGGCTGGTTCGGCAGGAGTAGTCTAGCGGCCAGATCCGCGGTAGCAGAAGGGTTCATGTGTAATGAAATTATTTAAATTAACAATTGGGATAATATAATGTATATATGTTATTACATATTTGTCTCATACACTTATACGCAAATAAATGTTAATAGATTAATAAAATGCCAAAACTTATGCGGAGCAACTGGAGCATTGTAATCGACGATCAAGAAATTGATATATTGCACAAATATGGCAATACAAGCAAATTATTTACGATACTTATATCAAGTATGCACAGAACACATATTTTTTTATCAAAAATACTTACTGTTATTTACGTAAAATCATTTCTTATGTCATATCAATAGGTGATATCAAAGTTATTTAAATCTTACAACATTTCTAAGATTTATATTAAGTGTGTGTTTGAGAAGATTATTTTAACAAATTAGTCGTTTATCTTATTGCATTTGACAACTATGTGTACAAGAAAAAGTAATTATTTTTGATAGTCAGGTAAATCAAGAAATGTTTAAAAATTTCAGCGAGTGTATATTCCGGAATTTTCATCTTCATTCTACTACAATACATGCCGAGTATACTTGATATCGTAATGCCGTTGAACGAGTCTCGTATAAACAGACTTTTTCTTCAGACGGAATATTTCATTGATAAGCAGAAATATTTTCATCTTCTAGCGATGCACATCAATGTCGGGTTGCTGCTTACAGCGACCACCGGAGTAGCTACCGAATCGTTCGCATTAGGAAACGCGTTACATAGTTTCGGAATGTTTAGGATGGCTAGGTAACCAGCATGTTTTACGTCATCAATTTTCTTTTGAGGTTTTTATTCGTTGTTATTTTTTCATTATTTTTTACTGTAATGCGTTGTACATGACACATGCAGTTACCGTATGGGACATATAGTAGATAAAAATGCAACAAATGTATGTGATACCTTTAAACACATTAAATTCCACGGCAAAATAATTGACGCGGTCGATGTTCACAGAAGAGCAATAGAGTTAGTATATTTTAAAGTAAGAATAATAAATTTTAGAAGTTTTAATTGAACAATAACAAGATACATGTTTTTTGGTAGATTGTCAAACTTGTTAGTAGAGTGTTTCGGACGATCGTATCTGGCCGTATTCACGATCGGTTTATTTGCGGGGAGCTGTAATCTTTTCTACGTGAGTGCATTGCAGTTTTCAAGCTTCGGAAGACTTTTTGCACTTACCGAAGAAGCTAATTGTACTTCTAGCTGTTTCGATTAGTAATGCTGGACCAGAAAATAATAGAAATATGTAAATCTGTTATTTTAATGTTCTTTATGGTTCTGTACTTGATTTTTGGCAACTACGCCGGACAGGAATTTATGAATTCCGACTATCGTGTCTATCAAACGATGTAAGTAGTACGCTATATATGGTTATAAACATATATGTACTTTGATTATATTTATTGTTATACTTACATAGATGCAACACACAGTGGTACAATGCACCACTAAAAACGCAAAAATTAATATTTTTTCTAATACAAAAAACCACAAAAACTTACAAAGTCGATGCCGGCGGTTTGTTCAGTCCCGGTTTGGAAGGTCTCGCCTCGGTAAGTAATCACGCTATTGATCAATATAATTATCGGTAATTACTTGTGAATTACTTGCGTGAGAACAATCAAATGTTTTAGACCGTGAGTTTGCTTCTCTCCACCGTTACTGTGTTCTGCTCCGTGCAGTGATAATGCCAACTATGAATAAGGAATTCTTTACAATTTTCTGCAGATACGTAATAAAATTCCAGACTTATATACGAGAAATTCCAAGTAGAAAATATTCGTTATAGTTTTTTGAATAGAACAGTAATTAATAAACGAGATGTAAATTATGTGAAAAATATTGTTGAAGATGAATTTGTTTGTTTATTATACTTTTTTCGGAATATCTTATTTTCTATCGTTAATCATAAGCACATTATTTGAGAGATTCACTGATATATGTATATAATATAGTTACTGATATACATATATAATTGCACTTACTAGATTTTTACTTATTGTTTCTTCATTGCTACTGAGTTCGAAATTAGAAAATATATAAAGTCGTGGCAACGTATTCAGGTGTAAAAAGAATATCGTTATTTTTTATTTTGCACGCTTTGGTAATAAAATACACAAATAAATATATATAGATTAGCACACTGTCGAAACTTATGCGAAACAACTGGAACATTTTATTAGACGATCAAGAAATCGATATAATACGGAAACATGTTAACATAGGAAAACTATTTACGATACTTATAGCAAGTAAATGTGAGACACTTATTTTTATACTTCTGTTTATCAAAAATTATTGTTTTTATGTCGTTGAAACTATATAAATCAACTACATAAGCGATAGAGTTTCTTTAAAATTTCCAGACGTACGAACGCAAAGAACGAAAACGCAAAGCTACGTTGACTGGAACGATATATTTTCTAAGAGTTGTTTAATTAAAGAACTTACTTAAACAAGCCTTTGTTTTAATTGACTATCCCATAGAAAATGCTAATCTCGAATATGGTGAATATCTCAATATAATTCGCTTTCGCAATCGTGTTGCATGATTTACGATAGATATTCCGACTCGGATGTTCTTTCTGTTCGACTTCCATTTGTCGAACAATGCATTATCCTCGTTCACAGTCGGTGACTTTATAGCCGTTCAACTAGCGAGCTGAATTAGAATGTAACGTCCACATTCAACTGAGCAGAACTGAGGAACTGATTGTCAGCGCGAAATGACGAAAGCGCCTGCGTCAACTTCAGAGAGAAAAGTTTCTTCTACAGTAAATTACTTTAGTAATTCCCTCATTCGCACACGTTGCGAAATAACACTTCCTCCTTTCTTGATATATTTTTGCGACAATTATCGGAACAGTATTGGTAAGTAAAGCGTATTGATCCGCCAATTATCGGACTTTTTTCTCTCCCTGTCTCTAAAGATAAATTTTTTCGTTGCTATTTGCGACGTGTTATTTTCCCAAAACAACTTAATACTTAATCGAAGTAAATTGCGAACAAAATTCGAAACGGAAATGCGAGGGTCTTTAATAAAATATGAGGATGTAATGTTGCGCGAGCTTCCTCGACATCTTCCGCGCTGTCGTGTCTCAACCATCGGACAAAAATGTTGTACGAGCGCTACTTCAAGCTCCCGCAAATCCTGCTAATCGGGATCGGTCTGTGGCCGTTTAACAAATCGATATTCAGACTCGTTCAGAGAATATGTTTTGCTCTGATGCTCGCATTTTCTATAGGCTTGCAGGTAACTGTATCTTGTTTTTTTTTATTTTTTTATTTTAATTGCCTTTGTACATATGAAAATTTAGCCAAGTAGTCTTCAACATTTTTTTGCAGAGAGTATTTGTAAATGTATTGATAACATTGTGAATGTATTAAAACATTAACATCGACATGTATACGACTTCAAAGTTTTTAAGTTTTTCAGAATTTTCTAGATGAAAATTTTTTCTTTTCTCAGTTTGCCAAAGTCATAATTTGCAGAAATGATTTTACGATCGTTTTTCGAATTTTATCGTTTGCTATACCCTGCCTGATATTCTCTTGCAAATATACGACATTTTGCTTGAAATCCAATGACGTAAGTTAATAGACTCTGTGCTCGGGACATTTGTAAAAATATTGTAAATGTAACATAAGAAGTATTATCAATAATTATTATCAAAAATGTGATAGATAAAAAATCTGCTAAGTCAACTGGAATACGATTGGACAGTAATAAAGCGCAAAAAGGAGAAAGAAATTTTAAAAAAATATGCCACCATCACAAGTCTGATATGCAATGTTATAATAAGTGAGAATTTGTGTTTTATCACAATTTACGTTAAACAAACAACATAATACTACTGTCTTTCGATTTGATAAATGTTTTTTTTTTTATTTTTTTTTTTTTTTCAGTAATGTTCTATACTTTCATACTCATGTTCATTACGGTACAAAGCCTGCCAAAAATCCTCGACGCAGTCGTCTCCTTGAACGAGTCGCGTCCCGTGCGTCTGTTGGGCGTAGCCGTGTTGTTCTTCGATGAAGAAAAGTACTTCTATCCGATATTGGTTCACATGATGGTTGCGCTTTCGCTGGAAACGACCACGGTACTGGCCACGGAAGTGTTTTCCCTGATATGCTTACAGCACATTAGCGGATTGTTTCGAATCGCCAGGTATTATTAAAAAAAGATGGGAAAAACGAAAGTTTAGCTGGAATTTTACGCGAAGCGCGTGCCAAACGTTGCGTCTGTTTAATTTAAACATCGCTGCACTAGTTTTTAGCAAGGCAGATATTTTTCCGCGATGCGTTTTTTTTTTCGCATCGTCTTATTTGTCAATTAACTGTACTTCATTCTCTTGCAGTCTTCGCATAGAACACGCGTTCGACTGCAAACTGCGCGTTTCCATTTCGGAAAAGAGCAAGATATATCACGCTAACTTAGTCAACGCGATAGTCATTCACGACAGAGCTCTCGAGTACGTATGTTAGTAATTTTCACGATTAATATCGTACGAGAAGATTAAAATAAATAAACTTATCGAATTTTTGACGAAATACATTTGATACAAAACGAGAAATTGGTGATTGTTCAAAAATTCTATTGACAACGGAAATTGTCGTTTTTACAGATTGTGCAGTTCGCTCAATGGTTGCCTTGAAGTGTGTTATTTTTTCTTGCTGGTGATGGGCATATGTTCCCTGAGCATCAATCTGCTTCGTGTGAGTACTTGTGAGGTGAACCTCGCGGTTAATCGTCAATAACGCTGTGACAAATAATTCGACAAGAGACAAAAGTTTGTTTTGTACACGCTCAGTTTGCTCAAGCAGGATACGAGAAGAATTTTGAAGAGTTTTTTTTGATCGGGATTTTGGTCTTCAGTCACTTCGTTTACATGTTTCTCAGCAATTTTTCGGTACAATTCATAACAAACAATAGTATTGACATATATTATGAAATGTGAGTATTCACTTTCTCAATTCGAATAATATGTTTCCGTTTAATTTATCGCACAATTTTATCTGACAGTAGTCACACAGATACATTTGTGCAAATATCTCGGAATGTATCATAATCATGTGAAATCTGTATATTATCGTATCACAAAAATCAGAACGGCATTTAAACGCCACAGTTTAAATAATACAATTTTATTAAACGCAATAATAGATGCAAATTATCGTGGTATTCTGCCCCTCTGCGAGTGCAAAAACTGATCACTCTTATGATGCAACGAAGCGCGAAAGGTTATAAATTTACTATAATGGGTATAGTCGAGGGCTCGCTCGAATGCTTCGCTTCGGTAAGAAATCTACTAAAGAAACATAATAAAAAAAAAATTAATAATTAAAATAAAAATAAAATTCGTCGTTATACAAACGATCTATAATTTCAGATCATGAACGCCTCTTTGTCTTATTTCACGGTTCTTTGGTCGATGCAACATTCTTAAACAATATGCATAACACGACGCTTTTTTCCAATCAGCTCTGGTAATCGAACAACGATTGTAACCAACAAATTATTCTATATTTAAAATTCATTGTAGTACGTATTAATGCTAAATACATGTTTGCTCGTCACGAAATAATTTTTACATGTGAATTTGCATTGTGTAACACTCGCGTTGCTTAGGTTCTCGTTCTTCCCTTCCTTCTTCGTCGCAGAAATTAGAAGAATTCCAACAGGTGGTTGTTTTCAATAAATTACGTCATTTAATATGATTCATTAAATTTCAAACGCACCTTTATTGATTGACGACCGAAGGAGCAACGGACTGTAAACTATTTATCTGCTTGTTAATTAAGGAGAATGATCAACATTAATTTAACGCGCGAAAATTATAAAATAAAAAAGAAACATAATTGTTTCTCGACGAAAACAAAGATGACGATTTTTCTGCGACAAAGACAAATTTGCGAGTGTCTTGGTCACTTCGTGTTCTCGCCGGGACAAAGTCCCGCAATAGAAAATAAAGATCACGAAAGTACGCGAGAAAAAAATTCCCACGCACAATTCCACGTCGCTTTCAGATCCGCGTTAAAATGCGCGCCAACATTCGCAGTTCTTGTTTTTACTTTTTGACGCGATTTTCGCGTTCTCCATTTGTCTCATTGACGACGGCGTCATTGACAAGTTTTTTCGTACGGAAAATGTAGAAAAATACACGGATATTTTATACGAAGGAACAAAGACGAAGCGGAAATTAGATTGCGCTTCTCCGGGCACAAAGAAAAATAAGTTTTATACAACTTGTTTTACCGCCTTCGCTGAACGTATATCTACCTACCGTCTGCTCCGAAGCACGCATCGTTACGTTCCCACGATTATAATCGTGTAACAAGTCTCCGGTTAATCACGGCACGACCGCGTTTAACATGTCAGCGCGCTATTTTTGCGCGAAAGAAAGCACCGGAACGTCTCGCGCGTTGAATGGGAATGACGGGACGTCGGAAACGCTTGAAAACGACTTTGCGATTGCGCCTGCGTCGATCGAACACAAAAGGTGTAAATACCATATGATGCGACGACGCGCTGAGAAAAAGATAATCGGTCGCACACCTCGGAAAATAATGACTCCTCCTTTTCGTCGTCGGCGCGACGAAGGTGACCGAATAAAAGCCGCGAGGGAGGATTGTAATTTGCGCGAGTTACTCGGCACAATTTCGCAATTTCGCGCGGTATTAGCGCGATATTTTCGAGCGCGGAAACATCCGGGAATGGATGCACAAAATTGCAAAAATAGATTGAACAGGAATATGCGGAGCAGAGCGCAAAGAAGAAAAGTTCGACGCAAACGCGCCGCGATAGTCGTCGCGTCGAGATGAGCCGCGCGATGAACAGTTATTACGCGATCAATCGGATTCTGTTGCTATGCATCGGCCTGTGGCCGTATCAGAAGACCGGTCTCAGACGTGTTCTGATAACATTTATAACCATGGTGCTCATATCGAGCGTGGTGGTTCAGGTACAACCATCTTTCTCAATTTTTATCTGAGACTCATCAATTCGCTTTTTTTTTTTTTATTGTCGCCGCTATTCGGTGCAAAACTTTACGATCAAGCGCGAAATTAATTTAGAATTATAATTTTTACATTCAAATGCATTTTGCGCATCCGAGCTATTGCTCTTCTGTGTTTCTTTTCATTAAGTTTATATATTTTTATGTTCGTAATCACGAGAAGATTTAAAGTAGCTGGAAAGAGGTGTAAATTTCAGTTCACGACCTTCATCACGACGAAGATCGACATGGATCTTTTTCTCAAGATTGTAGCGTACAGTATTCCGTGGCTCTCTTACACAGTAAAATACAATGTTCTTTGCTTGAACATAGAGAAGGTGAGAAACGGGGTCAAGTCAAACGTCCGTTCGTTCTTCGGGGACACACTATTTTCGTATTAATCGTCACTAATTAATGTAGATGCGAGATCTTATAGACCGGGTGCAGTATGACTGGAGCGCATTGAATGATCGGCAGGAGATCGAAATAATAAAGAGATATGCGGCCATGGGAAGGTTCATTACATTGCTGTCCATACGTGAGCAACATTCGGATCACTTTCTTTTTTTTTTTCGCGCATGAATCTGATTCTCATTGTCTCCGTGCTCCGTTTCAGTGTTCATCTACTTATCAATATTCGGCTTCATTCTGCTGCAGCTTGTGTTCAATATTTTTCTGTACTCGGCGACGGCCGCGAACGAATCTCGGCCGCGAGAACTGCCGGC
This sequence comes from Pseudomyrmex concolor, assembly GCA_014839585.1. Lineage (NCBI taxonomy): Eukaryota > Metazoa > Arthropoda > Insecta > Hymenoptera > Formicidae > Pseudomyrmex > Pseudomyrmex concolor. The sequence goes on along the minus strand of QVOB01027497.1, from coordinate 14,243 downwards.
CGTGGCCGAGTACTTCGTGGATCAACAGCAATACTTCGTGCCGATCTTGTTGCACATATTCTGCATCGTTCTCTGCGGTCTGACCACGATGATCGCCACCGAGACGATTTACATGTCCTACGCGCACCACGCGTGCGGACTGTTCCAAATAGCCAGGTAAAATACGCTTCGGGAAATGCGTGAGAATAATCATCTAGATCGAAAATCAGACTGTGTTGTTGACCGATCTTACACGCGCGTTTTGCAGTTGTCGCATTGAACAAGCGTTGCACAAGAGCGTGGCAAAAGGTGTGGTGGCGGCCGCCGAGAGAAACTCCGCGACGTGTCGAGGGATAATCAGCGCGGTCGACATACACAGGAAAGCAATCGAGTTCGTAGTCTGTTTTGTCTTAATTTCGTTTAAGAAAATAATTTTTTTTTTTTTTTTATTTACGAGTCGTTTCGTCGATTTATATTTAATTTTTGATTATATTTAAAATTTTGTGGCTTTTTCCTTATTTTTTTACAATAATATGCCTCGATAACAAAAAAAAGAAGAGCGCAAATTCTTATCTCGTTTATTCAAGGTTCATCGAAATGTCAAAGACGAATTTCACGTTCGCATACTTTTTGGCGCTGCCGATGACCGTCTTGTCGCTGAGCGTTAATCTATATCGCGTGAGTAATTATTAACGTATTACATACACTTACCGCCGCTGACGAGACCGAGCAATTAACGCGTTTCGGCCGCATGTCGCACATCTATGTTGTGTGTTATACCCTCTGTTGCATCTGTGCAATCACCTGTGCAGCTCTCTCGACTAATAACGACCGACGAGTATCACGAGATAATCCACATATTTCTCTTCGTCGTCGGTCACTTCTGGTACCTCTTCTTCTGCAACTATCTGGGACAGAAGGTGATCGATCATAGCGGCGATGTATTTCACAGAACGTGAGTAATAAAACGCAGCGAGATCTCAAAGTTTTCGGATGAACCGTAAAGAATCTCGTTTCTTTTTAATTCTGTTGAACCAGAGGAAAACTCACTCTATGTAATGTAAAAAAAAAAGTAGTTAAGTTAAAAAAAAAATAAAAAAAAAAAACTGCTATTCTTCGCGGTTAGAAATCGAGAACTTGCGGATCTTGACACGTACATTAAAGAAAAAGAACGTCTTATTGGGGACACGGAGAGGGGGAAGAGCTGTGATTGAAATTCAGTTCGAGTTTTCTAACGACGTGATTATTTTATGCAGATACAACGTGCAGTGGTACATGGCACCTTTGAAAGTGCAGAAATTATTGCTGCTTGTGATGCAGAGGAGCATGCGGCATTGCACAATCGTGATTGGTGGCTTGTTCATTCCGTCGTTAGAAGGATTCGCCACGGTACGGTTCTTCAATAATACCACACTAGTAATATCTCAAACATATATTTCTCTTCTCTCGGATAAATCCCGAAATATATTGTTTCCAGCTCTCGAGCATGTCTCTTTCGTACTTCATGGTGATTTATTCCGTTAATTTGTCGTAAACAACAAACAACTTGGAAAATAGTTGAACGTACATTAGAAACTGATTCGCACAATGTAACTGCGAGCTTATAGAAGCGCTAGACATTTTTAACACAAATATAATCGTAACACAAACAAAACTGATCTCTGACCCACGTTTTCTACTTAGAAGATTTGCGAAGGTGTCGTCAAAATCTTTAAACTTTATTTTTACGCAATCTTTTCTCTATAAAGATATAGATTTAAATATAAAGTTTTTATATAAATCTATAGATTTTTTTTAGCATACGATATGTTTTAGTTCACAAATCCAAATTCGTACGATAATCCTTTCTGTCTAAGATCGTTAATTGTTTTTATAGAAAAAAAAAATTCTTATTTAAAAACGACTTGAAATCGTACAATACAAAGTTTGACGATACAAAAGTGTAACTCTTCAGCATATTACGCTGAAAAAGCGCTTACTGTAATAGAAAATATGAACCATACACACACAAAACGAACTTATCATATTAACAATAAACCTAATAACTTGTTGATATACACAAAAAATAAAAACGTAGTAACTTAATATTACATTACCGATATTATGATTCTCAAGTTTTTAATCGTTCGTCGTACTACGAGCTTTTCTTTTATATACGTTACTGTATCAACAACGGCTTCCGTAAGTATACAATTTGCTTGCGTAGTACTGCAACCCTCCGTGTCTCGAATGAAAATGAAGGGACGTGAAAAATGCGCGAAAACGATTGCGCCTGCGTCGATCGAACGTGCGGCACGACTGTGACGATTCCAGTGAGAAAAAGATAATTAGTTTCACACTTCGCAAGTGGATAATAGCTTTTTTTTTCACGCTCTGTTGGCAAAAACTCCAGACAGAATATGAGATACTTTTTGTTGCTCTACCGTAATTTCGCGCATTATCGCAACGCGCTATTTCGTATCACGTGCAATTGGGAAATTACATATTCTACAATAAAACATGCCGACTCTAAGCGATATTACGCGAAAGGAAATTCGTCATAAACGCAACGAGGTGTTCGCACAGAGATGGGAAGACTCCATGGCGAATAGTTATTACGCAATTAATCGAATCTTACTTCTGAGTGTCGGCTTGTGGCCGTATCAAGGAACTAGTTCCAGGGGAATTGTGATAGCATTAACGACTGTGGCGCTTATCTTCGCCATAGTAATTCAGGTATGAAAGTCACTCATTTTTTTTTTTTTTTTTCACTTTTTGTTACATCAAATACTTCTCTTCTAGTCGTTACTCTTCTAGTTGTTGTTTAATACTAATTTTAAAGAGAAATGGAATATGTAATGATAATAAAATATGTAGAGATATGTATTTATATATTTTCACTAATCTTTTCAAAGCTAATCTAGCCTGAAAAAAAAAAAAAATAGCGTTTATAGCATGAGCATAAGAATGGCTAGAGGAAAATATCACTTTCAGTTCACAACTTTCATCACAAACGAGTTTAACGTGGACATCCTTTTGCACGTTCTCGCGTACAGCATGCCGTGGCTGGGATATACAATGAAATACATCGTGATTTGCTTCAACGTGAAGAAGGTGAGCGCGTCGAAAAAACGGATATTCGCGCCAAAAGCAAATTCGATGAACAAGTCGTTATTGTTGTGCGTAGATGCGAGATCTCATGGAACGTGTGCGGTGCGACTGGAACGAGTTAAATAACGCGCAGGAAATTGAAATAATAAAAAAATACTCGGCTATCGCAAGATTAATCACAATAGGCGTAACTTGTAAGCAACACTTTGAACAACAATTTTTTTCAAAGACCACTCGTATAAAGACATTCATTTCGCCGTAGTGTTCATGTACACGTGTATAAGCTGCTTCGTCGTCATGCAGATGATATCGAATTATTTACTCAATCTCGCAACGGCAGCGAACGAATCCCGTACACGACGAATTCCGATCTTGGCTGAGTATTTTGTGGATCAGGAAAAGTATTACTCTTTCATTGTGTGGCATCTTTTTTTTCTGGCTCTGAGCGGACTCAGCACGGTAGTAGCCACTGAGACGCTTTACATGTCGTACATGCAGCACGCGTGCGGATTATTCGAAATAGCCAAGTAAACGTTTGAAGAATGAAATTATTTACATTACTCCAGATACTTGTTGCAGTCGTGTCAAATTTCGTTTTTTTTTTTTTTTTTTACTACTTATTACATCTGCAACAAGTGCCAAAGAGCCATTAAAGTTTGTAAGAATTAATTGTCACCGGTTTCAGTTATCGCATAAAACAAGCTTTGCAAACAAATTCGTTGCAGAATGTCGCGTCTCTTGATGAAAAAAATTCGACGTGCGGAATAATCAGTGCGGTCCATGCGCAGAGGAGAGCATATACGTTCGTACTCGCTAATATTACTTTTCACGAATTCACTTTGCGAATTTTATATCTCTGTGCGTCAAATTTAAGTGAAACTACATCATAAAAAAAATTTCTTCATATTTTATACATATTCAAGGTTTGTCGAAATGTCGATTGCGAATTTTAAGTGGGGGTACATGATGCTGTTGCCGTTAGGAGTGACGTCGCTGAGCATCAATCTCTATCGTGTGAGTATCTCTCGACTTTTTCGATATTGTCAAATTTAAGCGATTGACGTTTGCCGACGTGCGCAATATATAAAGTACTTAGACTCAAAGTTTATTTCCTCGCAAAGGCAAATTCGTTCTCTATATCGCAGTTTTCTTGTCTACTAAAGTCCGAAGATTATTATGACTTGGTCGTCAGTTTCATGTTTGTTCTCGGTCATTTCAATTATATGCTTTTCGGCAACTACATAGGACAGATAGTGATTGATCATAGCAGCAACATGTTTGATAAAACGTAAGCAATGCGCATGTTGTAAATAAAAAAATAAAAAAAAATAAAAAAAACTCTTAGGTGGCAAAAAAAAATTTTTACATATACATGCATATTTTTTAGATACGACACACAATGGTACAGAGCATCGTTGAAGGTGCAGAAACTATTGTGTATTGTGATGCAAAGAACGATGCGACAATGCGTGCTTGTCCTTGGTGGTTTGTTCGTTCCGTCGTTAGAGGGATTTGCCGGGGTAAAATTGACAAAAAATCATATAATCGTTTATCTAAATTCAGATTTTCTAGAATAGAAATTTTCTTTTAGCTCACGAGCATGTCAGTTTCGTATTTTATGGTGCTTCTTTCCGTCCAGGATCGTTGATTGTTCTTTCGAAATATCTTCACTTAAAAGAACATTTTAAGTATGTAAAGCTTTACACACACACAATAGAAATGTGTAACTCTCTAGAATAGTATAGTTGCATACTCACTTATTATAATACAAGAGTATCAACAACAAGCAGATAAATTTGTATTATTAAATCCATTACCTAGTATTTATAAATTATAATCGTAGAAAATTAATATTATATTATAATTTTTAATTTGTTGATCTTTTCCTGTGCTACGAGCAATTTTCCTTTGCTAAATTGAATTATGTATCACTACATCAGGACTGCCTTATTACACAAGGCAGCCTAGTACTGTCACGCTGCGCGTCTCGACTAGAAATGAAGGGACGAAAAAAATACGATGCGATTGCGCTTGCGTCGATCAAACGCAAGGGACGAGCGTGCAAATGCACATATGTGACGATACTGTGGGGAAAAGATAATTAGTTACACACCGGGCAGATGGGTAATAGCGTTTTTTTTTTTTTCCATGTTCGTGTTTTGCGTTAGTGGTGACGCTAGGCGAGTGTGAGCTATAATTTAATACTCCACTGTAATTTCGCGCATTATCGTCGCGCATTAGTGCCGCGCTATTTCGAACACGCGAAAATGCAACTTTATAATTCACGATAAAATATGCTGCCGAACGTAAGCGATATCTCGTGGAAGGAAATACGACAGAGTTGTGTCGCGACGCTCGCTCGAAGATGGCAAAGTTGCACGGCGCATAATTATTATACAGTTAATCGAATCTTACTTCTAAGTGTCGGTTTGTGGCCGTATCAAGAATCTATTTCCAGGCGAATTGTGAGAACATTGATGACTGTGTTACTTTTCTCAAGCGTAGTAGTTCAGGTGTAAAAGTCAATCTATTTTTCAATTTTTTTACGTCAGTTACTTTTCTTCCAACTGTTGTTATTTAATATTATAAGTAGATATGAATTATAAGTAAATATACATACATATATAAAGACGTAAAATATGAAGTATGTATTTACTGTTATATTACTGTTTTAAATGTGGATATATTTTACTTCTTACATGCTTTCTATATTTTATTGTTGTACTTTTTATATATTTTACTATTTCACTTATGACAAATTATCACTTTTTTAAAAAAACTTTAATGATTTACTTGGTTGTCAATTTATATTCTTAATAATCTTTTTGAAGCTATTTTTTAGCTTAAACAGTTCGTAGCGTAAAAAACGTAAGATTGGAAAATAGAGAAAAATATCATCACTTTCAGCTTACAACTTTCATCACAACCGAGTACAGCGTGGATGTCCTCTTACATGTTTTCGCGTACACCGTTCCATGGCTAGCGTACACATTGAAATATAACGTGCTTTGTTTCAAAGTAAATAAGGTAAGTGTGTTCGTTGTCGAGAAAGTGTTTTCATTAAAAATAATCGTTGCAGAAAATCGTTGTTTTTATTGAGCGTAGATGCGAGATCTCATGGAACGTATCCGATGCGACTGGGACGAGTTGAATAACGCGCAAGAACTTGAGATAATAAAAAAATACTCAGCCTTCGGAAGATTCGTCACAATAAGCACCACTTGTAAGCAATACAGGAAATTAATTGTTTCGAGCTGATTAAAGATTTTTATTTCGTCGTAGTGTTCATATATTCATCTCTGTGCGGTTGCATCTTCTTACAAGTTCTATCGAATTATTTGCTCGATTTCGTAACAGCAGCGAACGAATCTCGTTCACGTCACATTCCGATCAAGGCTGAGTACTTTGTAGATCAGCAAAAATATTACGCTCCGATTATGTTTCACATTTTCGTCTTGGCTCTCTGTGGACTTACTACGGTGGCGGCCACTGAGACGCTTCATATGTCGTACATGCAGCACGCGTGCGGATTATTCGAAATAGCCAAGTAAAATGTTGAGAACGAAGTTATTTAAAACCTTCACGTGCTTGTTGCAGCCATGTTGAAAATTCGTTTCTGTTCATCATATCTGCAACAAGTACCCAAGACCTTTAAAGTTTGCGGAAGAAGTGCGTAGCCACGTATTATAAATTTCAGATGTCGCATAGAACAAGCTTTGCAGAAGAGTTCGGGGCGAGATGTTGCGTTTTCTGTCAAGAGAAACTCGATCTGCGGGATAATCAGTGCGGTCAATATACACAGGAAAGCATTTACGTTTGTAACGTTTATTATTTTTCGCGAATATATTTCATATTCAAATTGAGGACCAAAGTCATGATGAAGTAAAGTATTAATAAAAAATTATTTATCGTTCTTCAAGGTTTGTCGAAATGTTGATGTCAAATTTTAACTTGGCATATATGGTGTTGTTGCCGTTAGGAGTGACGTCGATGAGTATCAATCTCTATCGTGTGAGTATTTATTGACTGAATGATATTATTACGTCTGAACAATTGATTTTCCGGTTATGTTATATCGAAACGTAGCGCTGACTTTGTTTCCTTGCGAAAATACATTGATCGTTTATGTATGGCAGTTTTCTTTTCTCCTAAAATCCGACAAATATTACGATTTGATCACAAGCCTCGTTTTCGTTCTCGGACACGTGTGGTACATGATTTTCTTTAACTACATAGGACAGAATGTAATCGACCAGGGCAATGAAATGTCTTCTAGAATGTAAGTTGTGTATATGTTGGAGATCAAAATAAATTTCCTTGTCAGCAAAATGTTTCTCACATGTATACGCATATCTTGTAGATATAACACGGAATGGTACGGAGCGTCGTTGAAAGCGCAGAAACTGTTATGGATTGTGATGCAAAGAACAATACGACACTGCGTGTATGTCATTGGTGATTTGTTCGTTCCGTCGTTCGAAGGATTCGCCAATGTATCTCGAAATTCGCAAAAAGTTCATTTAGATCATTCGTTTATCTAGATTTAAGTTTTCTAAAACAAAATTTTTTTTGTTTCAGCTCATGAGCATGTCAGTTTCGTATTTTATGGTGCTTGTTTCTGTCAAGGATCGTTGATAGTTTTTTTTTTTCAATCAAACAAAACAAAAAATATTATCACTCGAAAAGTCATTCTAAGTACATGTATAACTTTACAATAGACATGTGTAATTCTCGAAAAAAATAAAAATAATAATGTAGATACTAAATATTGTAATACAAAAGCATTGAACGAACAAACGAACATGTTTTAACTTACCATGGTACAATCATCATGTTTTCTATATGTAAAATTTAAAAAAAAAACTTTAGAAATTCATTATTGTTTACCGATATTATATTCTTCAATTTGTTGATCTTCTGATCGTGCTTCTTTTTTACTTTTTATATTACGTATCACTGTATCAGTAGTGCTTCGATACATAAGTTGCGTACATACTGCAACGCTTCGCGTCTCGAATAGAAGTAAAGGGCAAAAAGTGCGTGAAAGCGATTGCGCTTGCGTCGATCGAACGCGAGTCACATCAAATGTAACGATACAGTGAGAAAAAGATAATTAGCTGCACACCTCGTGCAGGTGAGTAATAGCGTTTTTTTCGCGCTTAGGTGGTGGAAACAAGTATGAGTTATAATTTGTTATTTTACCGTAATTTCGCGCATTATTTCGCCGCGTTATTTCGAATTCGCGGAAATGCGAAATTACATAATAATATAATACGATAAAAAAACATGTTGCCGACCCTAAGTGTCACCTCGTGTAAGGAAATTCGTCACAATCGTGTCGCGATCCTCGAACAGAAATGGCTAGAATCCATGGCGAGTAGTTATTACTTGCTCAATCGTGTTTTGCTTCTATGTGTCGGCTTGTGGCCGTATCAAAGTTTCAGTTCCAAGCTCATTATAATATCATTTGTGACTGTGGCTCTAATCTCAAGCGTGGTAATTCAGGTATGACGGTTTCTTCTTTTAATTTGCGTTTTTATTCGTTCTCTTTTAAGTTTTTTTTACTATTTATAATATCGAATAATCAAATATGGATATTATATAAGGATGTAAATTAAAAAGCAATCGGTTTAATGCCCGATACGTTGTTTGACTTTGTAGTAAATCGCAAAACTTTACCGAATCGGAGATATAATCAGTTAGAAAATTTTTAATTACATTTTCAAGACTCTTTTCGCAAAGCGAAAAAGCTAATCTAGTTTGAAAACCCGTCGATAGCGTAAGACATAAGAATGGCTGGAGGAAAGTATCACTTTCAGCTTACGACCTTCATCACAACCGAATTCAACGTGGATCTCCTTTTGCACGTTCTCTCATACGCCGTCCCGTGGCTGTCGTATCTTTTAAAGTATAACATGCTTTGCTTAAACATACATAAGGTGAGTGCGCTCGAGAGTCTCTCGCGGATACTTGTGCGAAACATGTCGATGAACGGCAATCGTTATTGTTGGGCGCAGATGCGAGACGTCATGGAACGCCTGCGAAGCGACTGGAACGAGTTGAATAACGCGCAGGAAATCGAGATAATAAAAAAATACTCAGCTCTCGGAAGAGTCATCGGTATATTTACCACTTGTAAGCAAACACTTCGGATAAAAATTTGCGTTTCAGGCTCAGTAACGGATTTTCGTTTTTTTTTCTTTTTGTTTTCGCCCTAGTGTTCCTTTATACTTCCGCGTTTGGCTTCATCTTCATACAAGTTCTATCGAATTATTTTCTCGACTGGACGTCGTCGGCGAACGAATCCCGTCCTTGGCAGCTTCCGGTCGTGGTCGAGTACTTCGTAGATCAGCAGAAATATTACATTCCGATTTTGTCGCACATCTTTTTCGTGACTCTCGTCGCAGTTACTGTGGTGGCTGGCACCGAGACGCTTTATATGACTATTGCGCAGCATGTGTGCGCATTGTTCGAAATAGCCAAGTAAAAAAGCTGAGAAAAATATTAATTAACAAAAACTTGTCTCCTAGATACTTGTTGCAGCCGTGTTTAATCTCGCTTTTAACGATCATAATGTATCTGCAGCAAGTACCTCAAGGACATTGAAGTTTGCAAGAATTTTGCAGTCACGTTATCAGTTTCAGTTGTCGCATAGAACAAGCTTTGAGGCAGAGATCGAGCCAACACGTTGCGTTTCCTGTTAAAAGAAATTCGATCTGCGGTATAATCGATGCGGTCAACGTGTACAGAAAAGCAACAGAGTTCGTAATCGCTATTAAGTTTTTGTCGTTATTGTTTTATTTAAATTTTATACTCTTATACTAAAAATTTTACGTGTCGAGTTATAGCAGAAAAAAAATAATCTCTTTTATATTTATTTACTTACACGTACCGTTAAATTCTCAAGGTTTATCGATATATCGGAGGCGGCTTTCAAATGGTCGTACAACGTGCTGTTGCCGTTAGCGGTGACGTCGCTGAGCATCAATCTCTATCGTGTGAGTAATTATCGAACTCAACAATGTTAATGAAGCCGAGCGATTGACTTCTCAATCGTTGTCGCAGTTGTCTCGTCTGATTATGACGGAAGAGTATCACGAGATGATCATCAGTTTCATCTTTGTTCTAAGTCATTTCTGGTACATGGGTTTCTGCAATTACGTGGCGCAGGAAATGAGCGATCACAGCGGCGAAATCTTTTACAGAACGTAAGTTTAAGACCGCGAGAACAAATATTTTGGACGACGAAAAAAATTTTACGCGCGCGAAAAAAAATCTTGCAGATACAACGCGCAGTGGTACACGGCTTCGCTGAGAGCGCAGAAATTGTTGTTGTTTGTGATGCAAAGAGGAATGAAATGTAATGTCACCGTCGTTAGCGGTTTGTTCGTCGCGTCGTTGGAAGGATTTGCCACGGTATTTCGATGTTTAAAACACACGCGACTGTGTATTTCACGAATTTTTTTTTTTTTATCTAAGTTCACATTCTCTAAAACAGAATTTCTGTTTCAGCTCATAAGCATGTCGGTCTCGTACTTCATGATGATTCTTTCTCTGCAGGATCGTTGATCGTTTTGTTTTTTTTTTTTTGTTTTTTGTTTTTTTTTTCGTAAAGATCAACTTCGTTACATTTGAATCTCGAGCACGCGAACTTCACAATAGCAACACACACACACACACACACGCAAGCAATTTTCCGATATAGTTGTGCAAATAAATAGTAGCAATGTAGAAGCAACTGTTATAACCGCGTCTGTACATTAAACAAATAAAAATGGAAAATTGTGATCTTGTATTATCGGTACATTGTCTCTCAATGTTTCCATCGGTCTTCCGTAAGATGCGATCGTTTCACCCGACGATAAAGGAATGAGAGAGGACAAGACCGTCGGCGAAAAAACGTATGCGAAAGCGCGTGCGTGAAAAAGTTTGAGACAATTGCGCGTATTATCATCCTCGTCAAACGCTTTCCCTAGCGAGAATAATATTATTTGCGCACAATTCGCTGAACCTCCCTCACTTTCTTCTATTATCTTATGATGCGCAATTGCCGCAAATTTACGATAATAATCTCGCTATTCGTTTCGCGAAAATTACGTTCAATGTTACAATACTCGCGGTTTTATCGCGCAAAAAATGTCATTTTGGCGATAAACGACGCCAAAATAGCGGAGAAAATTCGCGTGAGTCGTCGAAACAATGTCTCTTGATTATTACGCGAACTTCGTCGGCCACCGGATGGACAAATATTACAAATTCAATCAAATTCTCTTGATGTGCATCGGTCTATGGCCGTATTCCGCACCGCGCACAAAGTATATCCAGGCTGTACTTTTGTCCCCTTTTCTCTTGTCTGCTCTCGTTTTTCAGGTTTGCCAAGTTGTATTACGATATTTGCTGGGAAGTTATATAGCTAACATTGTTAAGCGTGTTACTTTAAATGTTGATTACGTTATTCTCAATGTTCTTTATGTTTCTTACATATCGTGCGTACATATTTATTTATACTGTTTGTGTAATTTACATGCCTTTCTTTCTAACGGATATTTTTACTTACTTTTTATATATTGTAACAGTGCTGAAGATGATCATTAATTAAATATTGATCGAAACGTCCGGAATATACTACGTTTTATATTATATTTTAACGTCCACCTCTAACTTGGATCACAGGCTCTTTGGTCTTTTCCTTTTTATTAATTGTTATATATCAATTTATTAATTATGTAAAATGAATTGAATTAATTAAAATGAATTAACGAGATGAGAGAATTAGAGAGGTGGATTATTTCTGTCAAGATTTCAAAGCTCGATATGCACTTCGTATATTCAAATAAAACACTTGTGTAAATTTTTTTCATCAATCAACATGTCCGTGAGATAAATGCTCTTCCAGCTGGCTTCGTTTTTCACGAAGGAAAACAGCGTGGATCATCTTCTAGACGTTACCTCTTACGCCGGTCCCACCATGTTCTATCTACTCAGATATTTGTCCGTGTTCATTAATACCGATAGAGTAAGTTTACTGAATTGACAATACAGATATCGCGAATTTGATTTATTTCAACGGAGTCTGCCGTATATTTCAGTTTAAAAATTGTTTGGAACAAATGCGACTGAATTGCGATTCCTTGAAGGATGACGAGGAGTTTCAGATCTTTCACCGACACGCCGTTATCGGAAAAATCGGCACGATTTTTGCGATAGGTGAGTAGAGAAACCGAAGATCACAAAAAAAAAAGGAAAGAGAATACAGGAAATTAAAATCGTATTACAAAGCACGCGTATCTGATTCTTTTGCAGTATTTGTTTACACGTCGTTGGCGGTGTTCACGCTAACGTTTTTTTCCCCGCACATTCTTGATATCGTGATTCCGTTGAACAAATCGCGCGAGCGGTGGCACTTTCCAGATTCGTTGGAATATTTCATCGATCAGGAGAAGCATCTCTACTTACTGGCGGTGTATCTGTTTCTGGTTGCCTTAGTTGGCATGAACACGGCGCTGGCCACGGAGACAGCTTCTATGGCATTCGTGCAGCACATCTGCGCGATGTTCTCCATCACTGGGTGACTGGACAAGATTAAAAAAAACATTCGCGATTCGATTCATCTACAACGTGTTTCTTTCAGCTATCGTATCGAACGTATTGTGAACAAAAACCAGGTGAAATTAAAGGATTCTTTGAAAAAGTTCGAGAATTACGCGGACATCGCAGAGATCGTCGATAGTCACCAAAGAGCCATTATGTCGGTATCGCAACTCTTCAGAAGAGTCAATCAAACATAATCTATTTGTGATACACACACAATAATATTGTTCCACTAATTTAAAATCATTTGAGATTTTTTGCAAAACAGTAGACAATTTTATTTTATTTAATTTCTTTTCAATTTTTATACGAGATAACAATCTTGTGTGTTTTATTTTGATTTTTTATTCAAGATGTGTTCATATGTGTAACTCTATTCTCGGGATCTGCTTCCTGCTTATAATCCTCGTGGGCGTGATATCGTTGAGCGTCAATCTGTTTCGAGTGAGTCCTCATATATCCGATCTCATCATCGTCGCGCGCACTAGACAGTATTTTTACAATTTGTCCGATTTCGTACAGTTTTGCGACAACATTATGTCTGCGTCGGACAACTACACCGTCGCTAGCATGTTATTTCTGTACGTTCTCTCTCACTTTGTGTTCATGTTCCTCGGCAACTACTTCGGCCAGGAGGTAATAAATTACAACGACGACGTGTTTAAGAAAATGTGAGACTTTGATTAAAATATCCTTCTGTATATATCCAAGAATTTTCTCACAATCAATCGAAACAGATTAATTGACGCGCGAATTGTAGATGGAGCACACGATGGTACGCGACTCCGTTGCAAATGCAGAAGTGCCTTTTGATAATAATGCACCGAAGTATGAAGGGTTCCTCACTGGTGATCGGCTGTATGTTCATGCTGTCTTTGGAGGGTTTGGCTATGGTAAAAAAAAAAAAAAAAAAAAAAAATCCGGAGCTAATCAAAAGTCTGATTGAGAAATCATATTCTTTGCAGCTCATCAGCTCGTCGTTGTCATACTTTATGGTGATTTATTCTATGCGCCAAACATAGTGGACGTGGAACCGCGAGTCAGAAATCGGCAATTGACTCATCGCCTGCGAAATATTTCTAAGCGCCGATACTTCTCTAATTAAGTAAGTCAATAATAAATGTCTTAATGTTGAATATAAATAACGTATATATTTGATTTATATTTGTTTGTGATTCTTGCATGGTGAAAATTATATCAGTCAGTATCTCGTTTAAAATACGAGATACAACTACGAGTTGCAAAATCGCATCAAGTTCTCAGAGATTTGAACGCGCGATTGACCATTCGCATCGCCGGGATCTCTCGGAGAGAGAGAGAGAGAGAGAGAGAGCTTCATTGTAAATCGTGATCCTGGCGCTGACAACATCACAGATATCCGGCCAAGCTCCTTCGACATCGGAGCTGCCACGCGGGTTATCTTATCTAAACTGCGAGCGTAATGTCTCTATTCCACGAGCAGCTTCTAGCGCAAATGCTCGTGCCGCGGGCACGAAGAGAACGCATGCAACTCGTCGCACAAATCTCCCCTCCGAGTGTTCCGGGTCAGAAATTAACGCGTTCCGAGCAGTATTTCACAACTG